>PVLD010004017.1:0-132337 GCA_004027595.1 Dinomys branickii
CCCTTCCTTTCCTTTCCTTTCCTTTCCTTTCCTTGAAATGAGAAAGCCAGTGAGGTATGGTGGTGCACACCTCCCCAGCACTCAGGAGGCTAAGGAAGAGGATTGGATTGCCATGAGTTGGAGACCAACCTGGACTACATAATAAGTTCAAGGCTGACTTAAACTATACAGCAAAAGCCTGTCTCAAAAAGAACAAAACAAAATGAACAACAACAACACAAAAAGAAATGAGAGAGGCCATGCAAAGTAGTAATACATATATTACAAGTTGCAGGAATGAAGTGGAAGCTAAAAGGAACTGTTTATATCTCTCCCTCTTACCTTACAGATCAAGAGATTTATTGTCTATTTTCTTGGTAAGGTGGGAGCATAGCTGCATATGTAAGTTTTTAAAAGGCAAAGAGGAAAAAAAAAATTCTGTTTTTAGTAATCTGTAGTTTTCTTGAGGACAAAACCTGTCTTTCCACTTGGAATTGTACAGAAGCTTGAGGAAGGACGAGACAAGAGGCTTAACCTTGGAGAAAGCACTGCTGCCATCAGCACTCACAGGCTTTCCAAGGGACTCTTTAGATGTGAAAGAAAAGTCTCTGAAATTAGGACTAAGTTAAAAATCTTTCTGTAAGACTTTGAAGGTATATCAAAAAGAAAAGAAAGAAAGAAAAAGAAAGAAAGAAAGAAAGAAAGAAAGAAAGAAAGAAAGAAAGAAAAAAGGGAGGAAGGAAGGAAGCTCTAATGCTTTTAGAAGACAAGAACTACATAAGAGAAACTATTAAGTACTGTACATGTGTCCACACACTTCATCAAGAGAAGGGCTTTGTGTCAGGACAAAAGTGAAGATGCGTAAACAGCCTTGGGTTTTGTAGCTTGAATGGAGATGGGAGAAACAGAACTTTGGGCTTCAGATCAAACAAAATGAAGCAGAGATGGCCTCTTTCTTCTTCCCCAAAAGCCATCTGTTCTTATCCTAACGGCTATAAAAGCTTTTTTTCAGACTAGCTGAACAAACCAGATCCTGTTCCTTCCTTAGGAAAACTTGTTTATACTGTATCCCCTTTTCATTACTTGTAAAAATTGGTGAAGTTGGTTCCTCCCTTTTAGCCTAAATTCTTCCACACTCCGAAGATATTAACAGGAGAAGGCTTTAGTCACTGATAGCAATGACCGCGGGAACTCAGACAGGGCCTTAATAAGCTGGCGGCTCTGACAGAGGGAAGGACAGAGGCACATTCTCAGCTCATGCTTAGAGAGTGAAAGCGCGGCAGATACCAGAATCTAGGTAAATTTATTCTGACACTGACAACAGCATCATCTCTGACACAAGTCCTATCAGTCCAAAGGTTCATTTTGGAACCATCAAAGCTTTGAAGCAGAAAATTATTCTCAGTGGCTGCAACTTGGTTAAACAAACTTCACTGCACAAGGAAAAAACGAAGGTACTTTTGGAAGTGTCTAAGCAAAAGAATCCCAGGCAGGAAACCAGAAATAATGCTGTTAGCCAGACAGGTAGTGTCATTTCCAAGCTGGTGCCCAAGAAAACAGATGAAAGGTCAGCAAGTTGTAGGGACAGAAGAGGCGGCATGGGCCCAGCACGGAACGTGACCTAAACATGTTTGGGAAGAGATGAGGAATCAAAGCCAGGGTGGTGTCAACTGAATCTCGGGCAAAACAGTGGGCAGTTTGACCTGGAAGTCAAAACTGCAGCAATTTGAGGAACAAAATAAATAATGACAATACTGGACACAAACAGAATAAAATAAACATCCACGATTCCAAGCTGATATAAATGCATCATTAATGGGGAATAACAAGCAATGATGAAAGAAAAGGCAGCTCTTACTCAGAAAACCTATCAATAAATAAAGGAAGAAGAAAAATAGAAAACACCATTGGGCAAACATGACAGTGATAATTATTACAGGAAATAATTATTGATGGATGCTCAAACTAGTGGGTAAAACTATGAAAAGAAAAAGTTAAATTGCTTTTGCTAGGTATTTAAGACCTTTAGCACTAGGCTGAAGTATTTTCGTGTAAGATATATATAAACTATAAATTTTAAAAAAGCTGTCTTTGCAGGGGAGAAAGCTGACTGACACAATTTTAACTGAGTGTTCAGATTCACTGCCTAACACCAGTAACCCTGTGCCCCCCGTACACACACTGAGAAGGGGACAGCAACATATTTGCATCGATCGGTGTTACCCCAAATGTGTACTCTCAATCAAATCATGAGAAACATCAGAGAAATCCAGAGAGAGACAGTCTATAGGGAGACTGATCTAAACACTTCACAAGAGTCAAGGTCGTGAAACAAGGGAGGGTGAAGTAAAGGAGACAGGGGAGGCGCACATACCAGTGTGTGTCCTATTGAGCAAAGGACATTACTGGGGATTTGGAGTGTGAATAAAGTTTATAATGAATTAAGAGCCTTGTCCTAGTGCTAATTTCCTATTATTGATAACTGTAGACTATGTTTTGGGTTCAATGTTAACACTAGAGGAAGCTGGGTTAAATGTAGATGAGAACTTTTGGCACTATATATACAACTAGTCTGTAAAATTACTAAAAAAACAAAAAGCTAAAGATAGAATTAAGCTTAGCTTGATTTCATTTGGCAGCCAGGCAGAATGTGGCTGAGATGAGCACAGTTCTTAGGCAAGACCCAAGACCATGACAGAAAGGACCGAGAGAGGAGTCAGGAAAAGAAGCATCCACGCGGGTCTCAGCCATTCTCGCCTCTTGCTTGATCAGAGGTCAATACTCCCTACAGCAATAGTTTCCCTGCCCTGTGCACCCTAGGTGTTGCCCAACCTTTTCTCCATTCTCCCGATGAACAGCAGCGGTGGCCTCTGCCAATAGAAAAGAGTCGGCATAAAGCCTGCACAGAAGGTTGCAGAGACCGAGGCTGTGTGTCTAGGGAGAGCTGCAAACAGTGAAGTCAGTGGGTAGACTGGGGAGAAAGAGCCAGCCAGCAGGGCCCTGCACATTTACGGAGCAAGCAAGGAAAACGTGGGTCTCCTCATCTGTCCCCAATGGCCTTAATTCCTCCGTAACACTCCTTCTCTAGATTTCTCAAAACAAGATCAATATATCAAGCCACTCTAGTCATTTTACCCAACAAAAAAGTCACATCTACCAAAAAAACCTGACATTTAAATCCTTTTTCTGGACCTTGTAATTTGAAAAACTCTTAAAATACAAAAATAAACTAAAGCCAGATGCTTATTTGAATGTTACCCATTTGATAAACAGAGATAATTCTCACAGTATTAGAGTTTATTTCTTGCTGTTAAAATATTTGTAAGAGATGCATCAAAGTAGTTATACGAAGACTTACAAAATGCAAAGCTTTATGTTCCAAACACGGTTCGCAGCTTAGAAAAATGTGGCTATTTAGCATAATTCTAAGTAGTTCTGGAATGGCTGTGTAGTACAGGCACTCACTGTCGTTGCAGAGATAACTGCTTTGCAGTTCACCCCAGAATTATGCTCTATGCCAATCATACACTGAATCATTGTGAGAGCCAGCCCACCTCCATACCATGCTCAGGGGCCATACATACCTCCCACTGCATTACAGCGAGATGTCATTTCCCAGAGCACCAAAGCCATGGAGTAGACATCAGTCTGCTTGAAGGACTCAACATTCTCCAAGTTCATCCTGGATTCCAGGACCTCAGGGGCCATGTATCTTGCAGTTCCCACCTAAAGCAAAAATAGACGTGGAGGTCTATCGTTTAACTCCAAGTACATCTTTGTGTTCACAGTGTAGCAGGTGCTTGTCCCTCACAAGAGCAAGTGATGCTTGAATAATGAGCACAGCACAGAGAAATACAGCTTCTATGTTGATTTTTAAAACTAGATGGTCTCTCCCTGAAAACTCTTTAAAGACAATGAACAAAGCACGCTGAAATAAGGACGTGCCAAAACCCAGCCCTGCCTTATCAGTCTCATGATAGATGGCATCACATTATTCAATTACATCCCTACAGATAACTTGAGACATCTGTGATAGTTTAGACGTTTATTTTTGCTTTTGCAAATTAAACATTTTTTAGTCCTTGAAACTCCAAGGCTTACAAGGAAGATAATCACCATCGGTTTTCATCTTGTAAGAACTGTTTTAATCTTTATTTACCCCATGGCACATTCCAGGGTGTCAAGGGTGTAATATAATTCCATAAATCTCCACAAAATTAAAGCCATGTGAAAGTATTTCACAGTAAAAGACTAGAGTTGAATCGCATTATAATTTTCATGGGTGTCCCACAGAGTTATATTTTGACTTATAAGCCTGTGCTACTCTCTATTACTGCCAGTATTCAAACAGGGGGCCCGTAGGGAAAAAAATATTTTTAGGAGAAACATTTCAAATTTAAATGCTGATATGGCAACCTGTACAGCCTGATGAAATAGCAATGACTGTCCTACCTTCCCAAGGACCTACAGAAGGTCAAATAATGTTATCATTACTAAGAACATTTCTTATTGGCATGTAGTAGAAGAAATTTTTCTTTTTAGCAGGTCACTTCATGACTCATTACCCTGGCACACTAGTTTGTTTGTGTCTTAACATGTTTATCTTAATGCTCCTGTGTTGCCATGGGCACAGAAAGCTGATTTGAGCAGTAACTGAATGGCCCAGAAGCATGTGCTTCCGCCTAGCTAGGGAAAACAGTGGTGGCTCTGATGAGCTGCACACTGTGAGACACAGGGCTCATCATTTAGAAAGCACCTTGGCAACTTTCAATATCGTTCCAATAACACCTTCACCAAAAGGTTTCCACTTTCACCTGGGAGAATGTTTCAAAAGTGGAACTGCTCATTTGCTCAACAAATACCTATTGCCCACTTTCACTGATCACGGCATTGTCTTCTGTGTCTTGAGAGATCACATGGCGGTGGATTTGGTCTTCAAGGAAACTGCCTTGTGGAATCTAGAAACCAACGTAACTACCAGTGATAGAGGGTAGAAGGGACCACACACTATTATGAGAGGGAAAATATAGAGATATAATGCTAACAGCGTCCGAAGGAAAGAAAAATCACTTGCAAATGGAAATGAGAATTGACTCTAGGAGGAAAATGTGTGTCCTGAGTTGGGGTGGCTTTGATGACAGGGGCAGAAATGCTGTCTATTAGCAAAAGGACTCAGGCAAGAGAGAGTGAGTGTGCCCTATGTTGAGTCCTGGCTTTGGCTAGACTCCTAGCCAAGTATCCAGAGCCTAGAACTACTTGAGACAAGAAACATGAGTCAGGGATTAAGAGGTACGGTGTTGTCAGCAATAAGGAAAGAGGATCTAGCACTAGTT
The DNA here is from genome assembly GCA_004027595.1 of Dinomys branickii. Taxonomy (NCBI): domain Eukaryota; kingdom Metazoa; phylum Chordata; class Mammalia; order Rodentia; family Dinomyidae; genus Dinomys; species Dinomys branickii. Next base: position 5,313 of record PVLD010004017.1, read on the forward strand.
CTCACTTACCTGTCCACTATTAGCCAGGTCATCTACAGACAGAGTAGGGTCTAGACGCAGGGAAAGCCCAAAGTCACACAGGCAGCAGGTCAGGTCATTCTTCACAAGAATATTGGAGCTCTTGAGATCTCTGTGCACAATGGGCATCTTGGGTCTCCCACATGGTGTGTGGTCACTATGGAGGTGGGCGATACCCCGGGCAAGGGAGCTGCCCAACTTGCGCAGGTCCTCCCAGCTGATGACATGCCGCGTGAGGTACTCCTGAAGGTTGCCCTTGGCATGGAAGGCAGTGATCAGCCAGTACTGTTTCCCCAACTCTGTCTTCCGCTCCTCAGCTGTGAGGAACTGGAGGATATTCTCATGCTTCAGGTTGATGTCGGAGAAGATGTCTTTCTCTGTTTTCCAAGAGGCGTACTCCTCATAGGGGAAGATCTTGACTGCCACAGTCTCAAACTGCTCTGAAGTGTTCTGCTTCAACTTGGCCTTATAAACCTCAGCAAAACGGCCTTTGCCCACCAGCATGTCGAGCTCGATGGGCAGGAGCTCTGTGTTGTGGTTGATGTTGTTGGCACATGTGGAGCTGATGTCAGAGCGGTCATCTTCCAGAATGATGGCACAGTGCTCACTGAACTCCATGAGCTTCCGTGGCTTGCTGCTCTCCCAGGATGGGCTCAGCTTCTGCTGCCGGTGAACACGGTAGCAGTAGAAGATAATGATGACAGCTATGGCGATTCCCAGAGGCGGCAGGAGACTGATGCCTGTCACTTGGAATATGACTAACCACAAGTCAGGACTGCTGGCAGCATATTCTGATGTGAAAAAGAAAAGGACACAGAGTTGGGTCAGTAGGCACACGCCGTCAAGAAGCAAATCCATGTCTCAAGCATTCACCCATGTTACCATCTGCTTATACTTTGTGTGAATGTTGTATTATCAATATTCTCCAGGCCAGTATTGCTAGCATATACCTGTTCATTCTTTCCTATCTCTGGCCAGCCAATGTTTCCTACCCTTTACCAGTTGCAGCTTAAATGTCACTCCTTAAATGTCAACTCTCTAGGAAAAGTTGGTGAAATATCGTTTTCACATTTTTATATATTCTCACAGTACATTGGCCCCATATTGGATTTCTACGTATCATTCTCTATTACCCCCTAGTCCCAGAAGACAAAGTGCCCTACTCTGGATGGGACTCCTTCACTGAGGTAAACAGCACTCAGCACATAGCAGATCCTCAATATGATTAAATGATACAAAAAATTTACTAAATGCTAACTAAGGCCAAGGCATTCCAAATGTCATTGGCAATATAGACAAGATGACACCATTTCTACCTTCAAAAATGTTGCATAGGTGAGGTATTCTAAAAACACAGATACCATCACAGTTCTGCCACAGTCTTTGTTCTTTGCCCAGTTCCAACTTTGTACTGTTCTGATCACCATCCAGGCTGCCCTGACTCATCAAATCTGGGCTGTTGGAAGAATTTATGGAAAGGATTTCTTTGGAAGTCTGCTACTTTCTGTCCACCTGATGACTCCTCTTTTCAACGTGCATGCAATTTGTCATTTCAAAGAATAGAAAAAATTAACAGTGAATGGAAACACTACTGCAAAGGTAGGAGAAGTTACAGGTAGAAATGTAGCCAGTTTTCTGACTTGGAACACTGATTGAAACAGGAAGAACAAATGTTTATCTCTCAAACTGTATAGTCCTTTGCCAGCATTGGTAGGCTCTGATTTGTTTTTCTCTTGGATAAAGATACATGGATAGAAGCATGCAGTCAGCAGGAGACAAAGGGAGTCAGAGTTCAATGAAAGCATATGACTGGTGTCTCCACTGGGCAAAAATGTGAGAATGCTATTGTTTATGTGTCATTCATCTGCCCTTAGGACGACTCATTAACGAGAAGACCTCATGCTCAGATGTCAGATTCATCCATTAAATGCATCACTGCTGAGTGTCTACTATGGGATAACACTGCCTTCAAAGAGTATCCCATAGAGGAATTAATGAATATACAGAAATGCTGACCAACATACAGCATTCTGAAGTGGGAGCTAAATGTGCAGTGCAATGTATGTGTTGGTGGAATATGAAAAAGATTAGAGAAACATAAGCAGCACAGTGGCAATAACTGCGTTGGTCTCTGATGGAATGGGCAGATTAATGGTGGGCAGAAACGGTGTCCTGTTTAGGAGAAAGAATATATTGTCTCTGTGTGGGGAACTCTCCCACATTACTCTGCACGGGGAAATGAGAAAGGGAAAGAGCGTGGTAAGGGACATGGAACCAGAGCTCACATCATAGCAATGATTTTTTAATTCAATGGACAGTTTTCACCTTCAGTAGGTGTCTGAAGAAAAAAAGTGAAGAGAACACAGCCCAGCAGTCCAGGTGCAATAAAGACACTCATAATCTCTCGGAGGGAACTGATTACCTAGATAGTGTTTGTTATTGCTTAATGAAATACAGTCAGAAATGAGGCTAATACAGGCCAATTTTGAACGTGTAGTTATAGTATGATATATCACACGATATGATTCAGTGTCTTTCTTGAGGTAATTCTAAATGGAAATACCAACTTCACTGACTATAAATTCTAAGCTCTTATATCTACCTGACACAACTAAAACTAGAGAAGTAATCCTAAAATTTGGGAATTTCAGCTAAGGAGAGGAAAAAGCATCATTTTAGGGAGACAAAAGTTAATTCACTTAAAAATTAGGAGAAGGAGTATAATTTGGTGGTTGAAACTTGAAAACAAATTCTTATGCTAGGAGACTTAGATAGAGACGAAGAACAGAAAGGACTAGGGATAGAAGTGGCAATGGGCCAAAGCAACCATAGAAAGGAAACAAATACAAAAGAAAAACGTGGAATGTCCCTGTTGTCCTACAGAATATGAGCCTGGAGGGCAAAATTAAAGAGACAGATGAAACAAGATTCAACTGCAACAAGAGATTGCATCGCTAGCTCCCTGAAATGAAACTCCACCTCTGTTATCTCAAACGTTCCCTGGATGGATCTGCTTATAGTGCACACTTGCTTCAATTCTCTATGTCTGTAACTATATAAAATATTTTATATCATAAATCAGTTTCATTGCCTGATGGAGTGACTGGTTTTCCTGGAATACAGTGAGCGCTACCTGAGTAATGGCCAGGTGTACTCCAACACCCAGGACATGCCCTGCGCACAGTGTGGGGCCCTGTACAGTATTCAGTGAATGGTGCATAAGCTGGATGAATGGTTGCTTGTGCGGGACAGTATTCCTCAGGTTTCCTATGTGCTAAGCCATGGCTTGGCAAACTATGGCCTAGGGCCCATGACCAGTTTATGTACATCTCTGTGACACGGATCTCTTTCACTTCATTTCAAAAGAGCTGTTAAGTACACACACATACACACAAGCACATGAGTGCACAGCCACACAAACAAGCAGTGGTTCCTGCAACTGAAAGCTTATCTGCAAATCCTAGAACATGTTCTGTCTTACCTTACAGAAAATGGGTAAGACAGTGTATGCTGACTCTTAACTTATAGGTATTTTTATTGGCAGAATTTGGAGAGATTTTGGTCCAGTGTGAAATTGTTTTTCACACATAAGGAAACGTAACCAGAAAATTTAAGCATCAACTACACCATTACTAGTTGTGTCTCCAATTAATTATAATAAAGTGAACTGTTTAAATAATAATTGATCATTTTATTTTAATCATTTCTAGCCATATATAGAAAGGGTCTTCCTTGCTAATTTCTATTCCTTTCAGGCTAAGGAAAATACAAGATCAGAAAGCCCCTAAAGTTTATGTGTGATACTGACCACAGAAAATTCTAGAAATCTCCAGTTTAATGTTAGAAACTGAAGTTTTACTTTCTTCTCAAACTTCCTGTGATTTCTTTTTGAAAATCTACATGTAAAAATTTGCAGGGGAGGAATTATTGAAAAACATCTGTCAATCTTGAGACTTGAAAGAGGCAGTAAAATCCCCTAACAATAGTAAACCAGCCTGGAAGGAAGCTTTGGGGTGCGGCTCCTTCTAAGCCGCAGACATCCACACCCTCTCACACTATTAACTCTTGTGCTGCTAGTAGAAAAACTAACCACTGTAGGTGTAGGCACAGGCTGGCATCTCCTTCTCTTAGGGACCAACAGGAAGTCTTTCTTCTCGACACCCAGCTACAAAGACACTCATAGTCTGAACATTTCCTATGTACCTGGCTGTGAGCAAGGGTTTCATACAATATTTATAGTTAATTGACAGAAGTACTATGTGAGGTAGAGGCTACTATTATCATATACCCCATTTTACAGATATGGAAGCTAAAGGTCAAACAGTTTAAGTGATTTCCCAAGATCATCAACACAAATAACAGCAAAACTGATATCTGCGATAAGCTCTCGATGGCCTGAGCTCTGAAGATGAAGCTATAATCCATAACCTTCACACTGGTGAGAGGAGGCTGAACTAAGTACTTTCATAGCCAACTGCTCAGTAACGTTGGCAGTTCGTGGACAATGCATGTAAAGGGGCCTCTGCTGGGTGTGCAGACTATTCTCCTTGGCTCTCAATCACAGCCACTGATAAGCAGTGTCCTTAGGAACCTGTCTTCTCCCTGCCTGGGAAAGAAAGGTCTTACATGAGAGAATCTGAAAATCATCCCCTGCCCTTCAGGGCTTACCCTAAACCCTAGCTCATAGGGGACTCAAGACAAAATTGCTGAACTATTGGAAGCTTCCACGAATAGTTTCTTGGTATGGAACATTAAGGTAGGTACAAGTCTGAATGGACATTCTCCAAAGTTCATTAAAAAAATGAGGCTGTACACTAAAAAAAAAAAAAAAAAAATCAGAAATTCTTAGCCTGAGCTCCATGAATACAATTTAATGGTTTTGTGAAACAGAGCAAAAATCACTCCTCTCATTTCCTTCAATCTTTAACTAACCCTTTGAATAACACTTCCTAGGAGTTATACGTATGATTTTGTCCTCAGTTGAAATCATAAACATTTTCACTCCATGTTATGCTTGTTACAGACATCTTGGCAGATTGCTTTTACTTATCACGCACATATTTCATCCTTTCAGATGCGCTGTAAACATTCTCAAGGCATTACTATAGAAACATAACACCATATCATAGATTCATTTTTAAATATATTTGAGCATGGCGTTTCAATATAATTGCCACCCCCCCCCAATACTGGGTGTTACATCTCATTCATTTGAAAACTTCATTCTGAGAAGGGGTCTACAGTCAACATCAGATTTCAAGATGTCTACGATGCAAACATTAAAAAACCAAAATGAAGGCCCTGGAGCTCTGGTGTCTCTGCCAGGCTTACCCAGAACAAAGTTCTTGAGATTCATCTGTTTTTCTGAGAAGTTGAGCGCCAGCACCTGGCTATATGTATGTGTACATGTTCTGTATGAGCAATGGTAAATTCTGTCTCCCTGGAATTTTCTTAACAATAATATAGGCAAGTGTGTTATGTATATGTATAAACTCCCCATGAACTAATAAAAATAAAAATTAAAAATATTAAAGATAAATCATACACAGTATACCTTCCTGGGCCAGGTCCTCAGTGTCCATCGTCTAGTTTATTTTCCCTACGGTCCCATGAGTGTCCATTCCTACCCAACAGGTACTATTACTGCCACTTGGCAGAGAAAGACTTAAGCTGTGGATGTGTCTACAACATTCTTGTTTCCTTAGGAAATAAAGATTGTTGCTAAGTAAAAAGCTTCCCTTAAGAGGTGCTCAATAAATAAACAGACTTTAAGTAAGTGATTTATTTAAAATTGTTAGGGAATTTCAACAGCTATGACTAGAAAGAAGTATCAGAGCTGGACACAGCAAGGAACTTAGCAGAGTCTAGAAGCAAGCTGTTTTCATTGGTGTGTGTGTGTGTGTGTGTGTGTGTGTGTGTGTGTGTACATGCACATACTCAAGTCAGAAGACAGCTTGTTTACTACTCTGTCACTCCCGAGGAGAGTGTACCATGGGATTTCTCCTTGAGATTTTTCTGTCAGTTTGTCCTTTTTTATATCATGCACTAATATTTGTCTTTTGGATACCAAAAACAAAAAGGAAAGAAGAGGAATTTAATATTTGTCTTTCAAAAATATTTATTTATAAGCCTGACATTTACAAACGGCCCCTTATTCACAACTAAGTCTGGCCTATGTGTCACTCAGTGATCAGAAATTTTCAGAGTTATTAGATGGTCCTGTGGGTTTACTGCTAGAAGACAGCTTGGTGGTGTAGACAGAACACAGGCTTCACAGCCATTCAGACTTGGGAAAATGGGGTTCCTGTTGCCCACTAGGTGCCGGCCATGAGTAAGTCACCCTTGTAATATCTTTCCCTTAAAATGGGACTATTACTCGGAAGTCAGGTATGAGATTACATAAATGAAGCTCCTAGCACATAGCAGAGGCTCAGAAATAAACAAGCAAACACAAACTGAGTTCTTTTTTGTCAGGAGTATCAAATATAAACTCAGTCTAGGAGCAAGACATGGTCTCATAAATCATTATGCTTTTTTCTCTTTTGTAAACCTTTTATCACTCCAAAATAAAACACAAATTCTGAAAAGCACACAAAAGAAGTATCTTACTAAAGGCAAATACTCTTGTAACCAGTGGTTGGATAAAGGTGTATTACTTTGCCAGCACTTGATAAGTCTCTTCCCATCCCCCAAATCAATCAGCTATCTCCCACCTTTGTTCCAAAAGTAACTGCTATTCATGCCTTTTATAGTTAGAACTTTCATGAGTTTTTAAAATGGTTTTATCATTTGAGTGAGTACATATAGTTTTGGGGGGTTTGTTTTTGTGGTTTTGGTGGTTATGGCTTTGAGGATTGATGTTAGGGACTGACTTACATCCATAGCCCTTATATTTTATTTTCACATAGGCTCTCACTGAGTGGCCAACACTGGCCGCGAATGTGTGATTCTCAGCCTCCCAAGCAGCTGAGATTACAGATACGTACCACCATTCCTGGCCTCTATAGTTTCTTAGTAGGAACATGACTGAATATACGTGCAGAATATTTTCTTTCATAGAATTACAAATCTCCTTCCAATGAAAACATCATTAAAATCTCTATAAAAATGTTTCATCACAATATCATCAAGTATAAATCCATAAAGATAAATCCATAAAGTACCACTATAAAAACAAATGTGCTGGCCTGTTCAAAGTCAATGTCATAAAAAACAAATTGATGTGATAACATAATTAAATTTAATATATGACCCTTGATTGAATTTTGAATTTAATTAACAAAAGACACAAAGCTTTGAGGAAATGTGAATACTGACCGTCATGTACTTACTTATATGTACATACACGCATGTGTCCAAGTGTCTATGAAAGTACAGAGACAAAGACATGATATGCTATATACTCTGCAACTGTAGCATTCATAGTTCTTGCCACTATCCTCTGTTTTGTTGACCTGGTGCAGAATTTCTGAAACATTGTTATTCAGAGTATGGTTCCTGGACCAGCAGCATCAGCACCACCTGAGACCTTGGGAGACATGCAGAGTCTCAGCCCCAACCCAAACTAGCTGAATCAAAACTTGCATCTAAAAGCTCCCTAGATGTCTCATTTACACATTAAAGTTTCAGAAGTACTGTTTCAGTGAAAAAAAAAAAGAAAAGTAAGTTCCTTGGTCCTCTGCCATTGCGCTGTTTCCCTCTTGCAAAGAAATTGCTTAGTGGAATTGTTTGCAAAGTGCTGGTGAATTGTATTCAGTACTAACCAATAAGAAAATAGTCCATGAGAATGTTCTAGCCAGTTAACTGGGGGAGGATTAAGGAATTCTAAAATACAGTGACGCTATACCTCTATCCTCTTTTGGAAAATAGTCTAAACATTGGGATTAAGAAAGAAACTATTCTTTACATTAAGTCAAATGTGGCCTTTCTGTACTTCTACTTAGTAGTTTTTGTGTTTTTCTTTAAAGCAAAAGACAACAAAATGATTTCGGGCTTTCATCCTCACTGCCAGTGACTACAGTTTAAGACAACTAATGATCTGCTCTTTCCATTATTCTGGTTTGATTCTTTCAATTAGAGGATACTAAATTCAGAGTAACTTCAACTCCCCTCCACACTGCTGGGTCTTTCATACATGAACAGATATGAGGCCAGCTTTTTGGTAAGTGGGGCTCTCTAATGAATTCTGAACCTTTGATTGTTAAACCTTTGCATCGGATTTTACATCTTTCTGCTAAGTTTTAGGAAGCTGGCCCTTTCAGGCAACTGAGACCCTGGTTCTGTTTTGGGTGAACCAGGTACCCCTTCCATGGTGTTTTGCACCCTTCACATTCATTTCAGAGATGCCGATCCCTGCTGCTTCTGCTGGTATGATGTTCGCAGGGAAAGCAACGATAAGAGAACCTGCAAGGGGCTGGGCTTTGCCCGAGAAATAATGACATGTCTGTCCTCGAACAGACAGAGCCTCAGGTCCAATACATATATTCCTTGCAACAGGACATTTTGTTTTCTTCTTTGTGTTTGTCTTAGCCCCAGGGATTTGTTAGGAATCCGAACCTGCTCCCATTCTTTAATTCTGCCTGCCTGTCTAGAGGTCCCTTATATGCTCAGGAAACCTGAAGGCAGGGACACATTTCTGAAGTTAGCTTAGTATCTTCTCTAAGGAGGGTATTACTTCTGCCCTAGTAACTGTTCACATCGTCTATACCTACCAGGTCACTGCACTGCTCTCCCACTTCCCTCACGCTCTCTACGTGCAGCACCACTTTCTGTAGTTCCTCCTCACCTAAGCACGTTCCCTTATTAACACCACTGTCACCGGCCCCCTAGTCCCTGCTTTGTCCTTGCAAAGGTGGTGACACCAAACCTGTCCTTCCAACCTCTCAGTCACAGTCTGAGGTTTAAATGTGTTTTCCCTTAATGTATAATGTTTAAGTGTATATATTTAATGTTTAAATGTGTTTTCCCTTATTTAATCTGTTCTAAAACTGCAGGTGCCTATCATCAATGAAGTCCTTGGCCTTGTTCTGAAGTAACTGCTTATAAATTATTGAAAACAAAGTGATATATTTTTTAAAGAATACTGCTACTCCTCAGGAATGGGATAACATAAGTATCCTTTTTTTTTTTTTTTCATTTTTCTCCTCCTCCAACCACTGAAGCCTGATTTTGGCTTCTTCCTGGGGTGACTGCTGTTCTCTAAATGCTACCATTGTGTTTCAGATTTTATGATAAAAATACTAAAAAAATAAAATTCCCCAGAACAAACTGTCTTCAGTCCAGTAGTTCCCGATGTTGGCTGCATACTGGAATATCTTGGAGAATTTAACAAAAAATTGTGATACCAGACCCCAGACCAATTAAGTCAGAAACTGCACAGTAAGACCCAGTTTATGAGTGGCTTTTAAAGCTCCTCAGGTGTTTCACTGCACAGGCAGGGCTGGGAAAGGCTACGTCACCCTGGCAGGAGACACAGGTATTTCAAGTAGGATGAAGCCTGGAAAATGGAAGGAATTTTAATGACTAAATTTCATATCAATTGTTCTATACAGGGACCAGCTGAATTCCCTAATGAGAAACAAAAGGTAGGGGTGTGTGTGTGTGTGTGTGTGTCTGCATATATATATATATATATATATATATATATGTGAACAAAAGTTAGAATATATATTTTTAAGTAGAAAAACAAACACAAATTAATTTTTAAAAGTTAGCACCAACTTATAATTCAGCACAATTATTGACCCTAAAATTGATATTCTACATGATTAGCAGTAGGCGGGGGAAATTTAAGACCAAAAAAGAATTTCTAAGCCCAAGTCAACCAGATGTTCAAGTAGTCCTAAGTGGTCTCTAGAGCTTAGCCCAGGAAGAAATGAACATGAGTTCCACAGTGTGGAGCCAGCACCAGAGCTGGGACAGTGGGATCCCCACAAAGAGTGAAAGGAGTCTCAACTGACCCACTTCGCCATCACCTCCACGTGCAGAGTTTATGGAATACGTGAGGCCATGATGGTGGAGATGAGAGACTGCAGACCAATCATCAGATGCCCTGGAAGGCCAGCTGTAGGGGTCTGGTTGTTTTATTGATCACTATGTCTAGTGGATGAATTGAAGACAGTCTGTCTACACTGATTCCACCCTGCAGTGATTCATATCAGAACAAAGTTGTAGAGTGTACAAATTTGCAGCCAGCAGCCACATCTGCTCTTAGTACATCTTTGTTTACTTTGCTGCTTAGGAAAAAAAAATCTAGCAAGTTTCTCTACTCCAAGTCAAATACACTAGAAGCTTTACTTGCCTGATCCGGAATGCCCTGTGGCATGCTCAGTCTTTCTCATTTCTTCAGCCAGACAGGGGCTCTATTGAGGGATTCAGAGCAGGCCTTCTAACCAAAGTTTGTACCCGACCAAAAGTTCTTTCAGTTCTGAGTCATCACCTCAAATAACTGATTTCTCTTCCCAGGGATAAAACTAGTGACTTTGATCCATAATTTTCTTCCTCATCTCACAGCTCTTCTTGACCATATTTCCACACCTATTTTTTTCATCTGCATTTTAGACTAGAAAGTAACTCTGTTTTGTTTTGCTCAAAACAGAAATGCACAGCTGGCAAGCAGCTATTTTGAGGAGCAAGTATGCGATTCAGAGGCTGTACACTCAGAATCCCCTGGAGCTGCCAAAGCACCATTTATTTTTCTAATTCTCATATGCAAGAATTAAAGTTTCCCCTCAAGAAGCCAGCTCCCTGACGATGAGGCTAAACAAACACAAAATAAGATTAGCGAGGAGCGCAGCAACATTACGAAGGCCTTCCTCACTCAGAGAGCAATGAGTGCCCAATGCGTGTGATCCACACAGAGCAGGCTTGCTTGATGGCGTGAGGCAGCAACATTAAGGGTGCAATGGGTCCAGAGGGAACCAGCTGGCTGAGATGTTCTGTAGCAAGTTAAACATAGACAGGAAACCGCATGTCTGATACTGTAAAAAAAATCATTTGTCTTCCTGCCAGAGGGAGGCTTGCAAACCAAAGGGGCTGTTTCCATTTTCAAAAATATCTGCGACAATGCGGGAGGAAAGAAAGAAACTTTGTGGCCAGAATAAGTCCTCTTTTCTCTCCTTTCAGCATGACAGATTAGAGGACATGAGTCACTAGCTGATTTCTATATGGACCCGCAGGATGCGGGTCAGTAACGCACACCAGCGGCTGACAGCGTGCATCTTAGGCTGGCTTCTCTATTTCACTCCCAGGTTGAACTGGAGTCAGAAGTAGCTTCTAGAGTACTGGTTTCTAAGCCCACTAGATACCACTGATGAAATTAAACATAGTCTTATCTTCGTGCAGCCCTCAAATAGACACAATAGAAGAAGACAGTGAAAATAGGAACTGAAATGATGACAGTGGTATATAATGTGGGAGAGTAGGGTCAGACAGTAAAGAAAAGGAGATACTAGTATGCAACACGCACTCATGCATACTTGCTTAAAACAGGACTCAGGTTTGACCCTACCTTTCCTGGTAGCTAGTGTTGCCCGGGAGGCAGAAACCATCAAGGGGCTGACCTCAGATTTGATTTATCACATGAGGTTGCACTGAAGGACAGCCCGTCTCACTGTTCACAGAGCAGCAGGGTTAAAATTTCAACAGAGAACCTACACCTGCAGACATGAAAATATTTATTACTTGGGCTTTCATCAAAGAGTCTGCAGATTACTACTCTACAGGCTTCAAAATGTCCTCAAAATGAAAAGCAAACAGGTATTTATGTAAGATCCTCATGAACAATCTTTCCAAGGCAAAGAGCTAAGGGGAATTTCTTCTGGCTTCCTCATGAAGATAACAACACAATGTAGCGAACAGTATCCTGAACAACATCCTCTCCCGTGAACATTTCACTTCATGTTGTGGCACTGGTTATGATGGATAGCACCTAAACACAATGCCGGTGGGAAAACTTCTGGAAGGAGGAAAATGCATGACATTGGAACAAAGTTCTTCACTCATCTAGTGAAAGTCAAAGATATGGCATTTGCACCTACTCAAGTAATAGTAACTTTTCCCAGCCAAAGCGTATTGAATGCTTGTTCTCTGCCAGATGTGTTCTAGATCTCTACCAAAATGTATCCATTTATGTTCACAATATTACTGTTTAAGACATTTGTTATTTCTATACCCCTCTCCTCAGTTTTCAGAAGGGATACTGAATGGACACCCAGTGACAACCACTTTATAAATGGATGACGTGGGATTTGATCCCACGGAATCTGGCAGTGAAGACCACACTCTTAACCCCTATCTTATGTTGACTTCTCAAATGATGAGCTGCCCACTGGCCATTTATAAACTATATTCTGCCTAGATACAGGACCAGTGCAGTTCTGAGGCTGTACTTCTTGCCAAGAACGCGTCAAGTGCTGAGTATGGGAACAGATCTGTACGTAGCCTTTTAGGTAAGGTCTCTTGTGCATGACACTGATAAAACAGCACACACCTGCCACAGAGATGTGAAAAAGTAAGGATATTCCCTGAAGAAGGGACAGATTGTGATGCTCCTGTGGTTCTCCTGTGGGCAAAAGTAGGTGATTAGCTGTGAGATGTTAGGAGAAATCTATGCTACTGTTGTCATTAAAATGAGAAGTTCAAATGAGCTAATTTCATTTCAGCATAAAAACATCACGACTCTAGGAAAAAAAAAAAAAAAAAAAACACTCCTGAAAGTGGTTAGTCCAGGTGAGCATATCCCCGATAGGCTCTGATCCAGGCAGCCAGCACACTTCTGTGGTTCCATAAATTCCCACAGCCTCAGCCATGGGCAAACTACCATCTTGCCTGCACTTCAGTTAGAAAAAAGGTGAGACCCTGGCTTTCTAACCAATCTGCTGCAACTCTACAATTGGAGTCCAGTGCAAATGCGCTTTCCTCAATGGCTCACATAAATGATTATGGAAACAAAAACATGCTTGCTAAATATGGAAAAAATACTCAATATTACTAGTTGTCAAGTGCATACAAATCAGAACCACAGTGAGATAGTATTTTAGCCCAGTTAGAATGGCTATTATCAAAAAGGGCAAAAACTAACAAAAGCTAGTGAGGTTGAGATGGGAAACTTGCAGATACTGCTCATGAGATATAACAGCCATTATAAATGACACCATGGGGCTGGAGATATACCTCAGTGGTTAGAGTGCTTGCCTAGTATGCCTGAGGTTCTAGGTTCAAACCCGAGCACTTCTAAAAACAGACAGACAGATGGCAAGGAATGACATAGAGGTCCTTCAGAAAACTAGAAATAAAATTACCACATCATCCAGCAATCTCACTATGGGATACATATCCAAAGGAAGTGAACTCAGTGTGTTGAGAAATCTGCAGTCATTTGCTTATTGAAGTACTATTCACAATAGCCAAGACATGGAATCAACCAGGATGGCCACTGATGGACAAATGGACATCAAAAAATGTGATATACATTCCCAATGGAATATTCTCCACCACAAAAAATGAAATTAAGCAATATAGATGGACCTGGAGGACATCATATTAATATAACTAACTCAAGCACAGAAAGAAAAATATAGCATACTCTTGACCACAGAGAAGCCAAAGAGTTGATTTCATAACAGTAGAGAACAGAGCAGTGATTACCAGAGGCTGGGAAAGATGTGCACGAACGTGGGGTGGAGAAAGATTGAATAACTGGTGTAGGGGTGACTTGGATGAGAGCAAGAACCTCTAATATTCTATGGCACAGCTGGATAACTGCAGTTAAAGCAATTAGTTGAATGCTTCAAAACAACCAGTAGAGAGGATTTTTAATGTTTCCAACACAAAAATATGATGAGTATCTCTGAGGTCAGATATGCCAATAAACCTGACTGCTCACTACGCATTGTATATGTTTTGAAATGTCACACTGTATCCTATAAATCAAATTACTGGTATTGATTAAAATTAAAAATATATATTTAAAGAAAAGACAAATGTTTATGAAGAAATGTTCCATCATCTCTACATCGAGATCTTCACTATAACAATGTGTGTGGAGTATACAAAAGAGACCCACATATCACTGAGAGTTCCGTTACACAAACAGACTGAATGACGCATGTGAAATCATTTCCAAATGACCGTATCTAAGACTGGGTTTACTACCCCTTACTGTTCTCTTAAGGTTAGCTGAGTGAGCTTGTAGAGTGATGCTAAAAATAGCCCCATCTCTTGTTCCATCTCACTGCTGCAAGTCCATGCCAGTGCTTCTCCAGCTTCATTGTGCAAACACATCTCTGAAGCCCTTACGACAACGCAGGTGCTGATGCCACACGCTCAAAAGGGCTTCGAGCTACTACACTTCTAACAAGCACTGCAGCCACCCCATGCTACAAGGGTACCATTCAGGAGAGGCATGGTGGTGTTTTCACTCAAGGAGGAAGGAGTAAGAAAGGCCACATCCACTTTGTGCTAGCTGTGGTGCTGGATACTCCTATGCTTCATTTTCTAGAATCACCAGAGCTACCTGTAAGTGCAATGATCAGAGCTGGCTGATCAACAGTGCACTGGCTGTTCAAAGAGAAAACTGTGTGGTCCAGGACAAGCTTTCTGATGAAAAAGACAGAAGAATGAAACCTTTGACAATACAGAACTGAGATGACTCTCATCACTAACCTGAATGGTGCTTGTGAGTCGTTTCAGTTTTATTTAGCTGCTTCCTGCTGTGATTCTGAGTCAAAACAGGAACAGGTGCCTAATTTGTAATATTATCCAACAACATCAGGAATGTAGTGAGCTTTGATTTGAAACCCTAGACTTGGTGTGCTTCTCGTGCCTCTCTGAAGGACTCTGCAGTAAACAGAGAAATTGGATGAGGCAGCAATTGAAGCAAAGCAGCTCCTCTAACATGCTTGAGGTGCGGGACCTTGGCGTCCAAAAGCTCTGCTTGCAGGACATGCCAGCAGCTCGGCTGCAGAACAGCCATGCCAACAACAAGCCTGGTAGGACTCCTGCCTCTGACAGGCATGTGTGTGTCAGAAGCTCTTTGTTTAAAACCCAGGTGAGACTACCTGCTAACAGACGTGCTGGTGACCTGTGACAGGAACTGCTGTAAGAACTTTCATTTTTTAGCAGTGCTTTGGGCTTGAGCCCTGGACCTCAACCCTGCTAGGCAAGAGGGCTACCAATGAGCTGTGCACCCAGCTAAGAACTTTCCATATATTCATCTATGCAATCCCCACAACGTCGCCTCCCCTTTTATATTTCCCAATAAGGAAACTGAGGAGGCAGAGCTGAGCAGTAGCACCATAGGCCACAAATCCAGAAGACCCACTTCCAGCTCTTATTTCCGACACCGCAGGCAACTGCTTCTCTCTTACCTAAAATAGCAGAAATCATCTTGTCGTCCAGTGTTGTGCAAATTAAATGTTTTCACTGCACTTAGCATTTATGAAATGAATGAACAAAGGATTGTGAAAGGTCCCCCAATGGTGCCTTTGCCAAGTGGCTATGGTGTGTGTGTGAGTAAACAGGGGAGCTGTTTGCTCAAGACTCCTTCCCCTCCCGCCCCCTACACTGGGCTGCAGGTCTGACGCCTACTAGGTCTTGTCTGATGGACAGCTGTCACGAGGCCATCAGTAAGGACTGGGCCAAGCATGCTCTGTTCTAATTTAAATGTTCTGTTCCATTGAGAGCAAAGTTAGACTCTAAAGTCTTTGCAAAATGGAGTCATCATGACAGATGTGAAGAATGGACCCTGGCCTTGTTTAATGACCCTGTATGCCTCCTTCCTCCTCCTTGGCCACCATAGGGTGGCATGGAACCTCGAGGCAGGGAGCAGTTCAGAGAAAACCAGTGAGGTTTCTTTAACTCCTGAATTCTAGAACAATGGTTTCAAATTCAAGAAAGTGAGCGAGACCTTTCTGTAACCTGCCGCTTCAACTGAAGTTGGAGACAAGTTTCTCAATCCTCTTTGCAGATCAGGCTGGGGTACCTAGTGACACAAGAAGACCACAGGGCGCCACCATCAGATGTGGGGGTGCACCGCCAATGTCCACTCTTCAGAGTATTCATGTCATGGCTTTGGTTAAGTATTTTAATTCGAAGTCACAAAGTACAGGAAGAAAATAAGCTAATTTAAAAAGTAACACAAAATCCCATGGGTAAATGGAGAGGGCATGTGGGAATTTACTACGCTGTCAGGGAAATGTGCTCTGTCTTGATTTTCTAGGAGTTACACAGTTACATACATTACTACAGTTCACCAACTGCACTTTTTAAAAGACTGAATTTTATTTTAAGTAAATTGTACATCAGTGAATACGGGTTTTAAAATCACAGTGATATACTTTGCCATATTCAGGATTTATCCACAATTCTATGCAGAAAAATCTCTCTGAAGGAATGGATGATCAACTATTAGCCATGGACCCAGAGGAACAGGGTGATAAGGGGGTGGACTGAGAGGATGTTCTTTCACAGCGCCTATCTCACAGTGTTTGAATTTTCTTATCATCTGCATGAGCTCTCAGTCTAGAAAGATGTATAAAGAGAAGGAAATAAAATAAGGTTAAGGAAGGAAGGGAGAGGGGGTAGGAGAGGTGGGAAAAGCAAAGGAAAGACAGAAAAGAAAGAAAAGAAAAAAGAAAAAAGGGAAGAGAAAAGAAGAGAAAAAAGAAAAGAAAGAAAACACCCACAGGCTTCAGTGCCACACACAGCCCATGCTAACTCCTAGTCCTGTCACCCGCTAGCTATTTGATCCTGGACAAAACATTAAACTTATCTCATCCTTAAGTGGGGACACCAACAGCTCTTCCCCACTAGGGTTGCCATGAGTGAAAGGAGACTGTGCCATGGGAAGGGAGGGACACAGCAACCCTGGGCTTCCCTTGCTTAGCAGCGTTGTTAAGGGTAGTCACTGTACTGAAAATAAAAACCCACATTTAAAAACAAGACCTGGGACTCACGTTTTTCTCCTTACATATTTAAGATAAAGTGGGTAAGTATACACACAGCGATCCCTTGGTACCTGTGACAGCTTGGTTTCAGGACCACCTATGGATACCAAAATGCTCCCAGGGAAAGTCTACTACAGAAAATGGTGTACTAGAGGGGTGAATAAAAATTAGAGTGAATGTTTAAATTTTTAAAAACTTGATTATGGTGAGACACACTGCCATTAATCTCCCTCAAAATACCCCTCTCACTTTGAATGCATGTACCCCAATGCATTATTTTTGCCACTTGCTATAGCATATCTAGAAGTCCTCTTCTGTGAGGGTCTCCACGAAATGTGACTTAAAAGTACGGTAAATGTCGCCGCCAAGGGCCGTGCAATGGGAAGCAGGCTTGTGAAGGCAATAGCGTGTGTCCGCAGCTACTTTATTCATCTGATCTGGCATGACGTGACCCCTGGCTCTCCCTCAAAGTCAAAAGGACCATGAAACGGAGATACGAATCCGCTCAGGACATCAAGGCAGCCACAGTAGCACAGTACAGATGCCTCTGAAACAGGGCTTCCAGGACTGCCTAGAAAGTGGCAGGAATGAGGGAACACATATGTTCAAAGTGAGGGAGAGAATCTTGAGGAGACTAACAGCATTGTGTCTTTTACTGTAATCAGTTTTAAATGCAAACACATACCATATTTTTCTATCTGACCTCTTATTTATATAGAACCACTATGCATCCTTCTATATAGTTCATCTCTAGGTTACGTTAATATCTTCTATTAGCCATTATGTGAATAGTTGTTGTATCTATTGTCTAGGGAATAGTGACAAGAAAAAAAAGATGTTCGGTATAGACAAACTCTTTAAATATAGTTTGATCCATAGTTGTTTGAGTCCATGCTGCAGAAGAACCCAATAAGGACGCAGACTGCAGTTACTGCATGTTGCGTGGCTACAAATCAGAAGCCCAGCAACAAGCAAAAAGTACAGTACTGTATGACTGAGCAGAGCGATGTGTGCCATGGTTTTCATGCTCACCATCTTATTTGACTTGAAATGGAAAAATACAAATAATTTTGAGAGTTTTCATTTCTTAATAAGTATAAAGAACAGGTGCTCATAATTAGAGGACAAATGGAACTCAAATTATTGCTCCACGTATCTCCCGTTTTAAGCGAGGAAAATATACCAGCAAAGAGAGACGTTTGAAAAGCAAATGTCCCACCGCCACGCCCTGTCCAACCCCGGAGCAGTTAGAAATCGGTCTCCCGAGCCGTGCCATGAGAAATGGGATTTTATGCTGATTATTGCACCTCACAAGGAAAGAAAGAGTAGCCTGATAATGAATAAGAGAAAATACGAAGGAATAGCTATGACTCTCACCTGAGCTGAAATACACTGAAAGTAAAATCAGGGCTTTCTGCTGGGCTCATTGTAAAATGTACATCCACCTTCTGGCTATTTATTTTGCCCCTTAGAATGAAATATACTCTTCCACTGTGGACAGGCCAGTATGCAGAAAGACGGAAAGCTGTACAAATGGCAATAAATGCACTGAATTTCCTCTTAGGCTTAGCCCGGGCCTTCGTCACAAGGTAAACCTCTTAAGGAAAGTTGGCGTGTTAAGCCAGGAAATGAAGGACTATTGTACTTCAGTCTGATTCTCATCTCTTTATATCTTCCCTCATAGCTCAAACCACACAAGGGATATTAGAGAAGTAGAGGGTTTACAACATGAGAAAATGGGGAGGAGGAGAGCTTTTGGGCAGAGCTGTGTTGACAAGGGGCACATATACCTGCTTTTGGTGCTGAGACAGTGGCACAGGTATAGAGCTGGGCAGCAAGAAGGGCGACCATCGCAGGTAAAGGACATGCCAAGAGAAAAGGCTGGATGAGCAGTGCTGCTAAGCGCCACACAAAACACGAGACTAGGTTACTCTCCCACTAGGTAGGGCGCAGACATGACATTTGTGTTTCAAATGAGTTTTTCATTGAATTGCACTTATTTCAGTCTAAATAAATCTTTCCCCACTCTGAATCTACCTTCATAAAATCAAGAAAATAACTTTTTTGCTATTATATTCACAAAATCGAAAAGTCCACTGTCAGAGGGTACATACACATCCATACGCTCAGATGTCTCTTTTGCAATGAGAAATAATTGGCAGGGTTGTCCATATTTAAAACATGCAGAACTTTGATTCACAAGTTTTACTCCCAGCAATCTATCTGGGAGAAATATTGGCACAAATATACAAGATTTAATTTCCTCAAAGACATTCAGTGCAACAGTAGGCAGCAAAGTGGAGAAACTTAAAATATCTGCCAGTAGGGAAATGGTTAGATCACTACCAAGAGGAAACCCATGTAGAATGCTAGCCAGGAGTTAAAAGACATGCCATGTCTCTGTGCGCGCTGTGATGTCGAGAAGGAGATGTGAAAGTGGTTGGTTGAAAAATATAAAAATAACATTTACAGTATGATCAAATATTTGTACTGAGGATGGGTGAATGCAATGGATAGATAGACAAACAGATAGAAGGACGGACAAAGAGATGATGAATCAGGAGAGAGAAAGTGAGATGGAGTGGAAACAGGAGAGGAAATAACATCACTGAAAGATTGAGGTGTGTCCACTTAACCAAATATCAATCTAGAATATCTGCTGGGCTGGGACTGAGAAGAAAAATGTACTGGACTTTAACTGTTAATTTGCACACATTGTTGCATTGTTTGGATTGTTGATAAAAGCATCTACTACATTTGTAATTAAAAACTATCGAATTATTTTTTTTTAATTGCAGAAATGGTGTGTGTTCTACTTTCAAACTGACAGAGTGCTGGACTTTGAAAATGAAGATTAATATCTAGTCTCCCCTGGTTTCTTGGGTAAAGTTTGGTCATTATTTGCCCACTGCATTTCAATTTTCTCAAATGTGCCAATGACAAATACCCTTTTAAATCTCAGGAATATACATCTTAGGCCACTTCAGTTAATTAAAAAAAAAAAAATCGTCTCCCCTTTGAATACTCACACTGGGGTTCTCAAATTTTTCCTAAAATAATTGTTTGCTGGGCCCCACTCCCTGAGTGTCTGACTCCATCGTCTGGCTTGGGGCCTGAGAGTCTTCATTTTCCTAGAGGCCGCCCCCGCTGCTCGCGCCTGAGAAACCACACCTTGAGAATCACTGTTCTAGGGCAAAGAAACTCTTGGCCAGGGATAAACAATAATGGGGCCCTGGTGAATTAGATTTGATGAGGACCTGTGCCAGGCCTGCTACCTCCTGAGCACCTCTTCCCAGCAGGTGAATGGGTCCGCACTCACACAGCACAGACTCACTCTGCAGCCTCAGCCACCTCCGCGGGATCACGGAGCAGGGGTGCGAGGGACTGACCGAGAGGAAAGCAGGCTCCAGGTTCTCAAGAGAAAAAAACTCACCTTCTGAGAAGATGATGTGGTCATTGCATTCTTCAGCACTACAGGAGCACATAAAGAACGTCTCGCCAAGCTTTTTTTTTTCCTTCATAATACACTTTAAAGAAGTAGCATCTTCCAGAATAAATCCATGGTAGGGGAGCTCAGGGTCATGGCAAACAGTCTCGAGTGTTATGTTCTCATCATTCTTCCGCCTAGGGCACAGAATTCAGTGCGGAGAGGAAAGAGTGAAAAAAGGAAATGAATAAAACACGGTCTCTGGGAGGAAAAGCAAGCTGGTCATGAAGCTGTTCCTACTAATGGCAGCTGGTTTCTGTTCCCCAGCACTAGCAGGAGGTTCCATGATTCCCTGCGCTTTCTGTGTTCGCTTCTGTTTTTCCCTCGTTCATTCCCAGAACCCATTTAGGATTATAAACACGGCAGCTCTCTGTGGGGTCGTCCTGTGAGAGAATTTCACACAGTACATCTATCTGAATTCTTAAAGAGGAGAAAGGGGGAAACAGAAGATTCCTGTGTGCTCAGGCCACTTTTAAACCTCACACCCAGAGTGCACTGCAAGGCTCACATCACCTCCTTAGCTTATGTTGAGCATCAAGGTCCTCTCCAGCTAAACTGCTTTCAAAGAGGACGTCTGTCCCAGGGGTGGAGCCCCGTTAGTGTTTGCTGACCCACATACGGGTGAGGGGCATAGTCTGTGTCAGCGGCTGGCCTTATAAGCAAAATGAGAAGCAACACACCAGATAAAAGTGCATTTCTCAAATTAATGGAAGGAACAGAGAAACAAAACACATGGGAAAGAATTGCAGGGTGTTCTTCATTCACAGGTCAGCAAAGTATTTTATGCTGTCATGAACTAATTATTTCTATACTTAGTGTCCATCTGCATCACATATTTAGGGATCAATTCAGCTAAGGGCTCAGGCAATATCTCACTTTCTTGGGCCCTCAGAAGCGCTTACTTGGCTCTTCATGGAGATGACACTTAAAGATGACATGATGAATGTCCACAATTATAATGGCAAAAGCCAAAATAAAACTTCAGCATTCTTGGAAAAGGTTGTTACCTCTCCAGCACTTCCCTCTGCTTCCCTTGTGAACATTCCATCTGAAATGATTCAGTCCAACACTAAGACTGGTCTGACATTTTCCCTCTCCTCTCAGAGCTATCAGATATAAAATGTCTATTACCTTCAATAACAGTCTGTGTATCTTGACATTATACCTACGGAGGAAGTGTGGGGAAGTGGGAATTCAGCCTTTAATGAAGTCCAGTCACCGCTGAAGTGTAATCTTCTGGGAGAGGATTCTTAGTGCGTGCATCTGACTACACACATGTGCACACTCAATAATACACACACGTTCTCATACACACATACACAAACTCAGTCCCCACAGCAAAGAAAATGGAAGCCAGTCTAGAAGGAAAAAGCAACTAAGTTGTAGCTTTCACCAGGCAAGGAGGGGGCCTTCCCTCTGGCGAGGAGCAACCTTGGCTAGTACCTGTTTCTCAGTGTTTAATGCAAGGACGCCGAAGGACATTCAGACACCAAGGAGATAAGCAGAGCAGGAGTGAGAACAGAACGGGTGAGCCAGGAGCGGAACCGGCCCTTATTCCATCCGTGCAACCCAGACGGTGGTTCCAGTACCAGCACACGCACCGCTGTGTGAAAGAGCACAAGGGCTCCCAGCTAAAGCTGCAGTGGACGCGGAGTGATCCCTCTCTAAATACGGTAGATCCCTCCTGTTAGAGAAGGGCAACGGTCAGGACCTTACCCTCGGTGGCTGTCCCAGAACTAAAGGAGCCTAAGTTAGCACTGCCATGATTACACAGCAAATGGTGTCCACTTAATCTTTATAATTTTCATTTTTATCAGTAGATGTTTGCAGTAAATGACTACATTCATCAGAGGAAACTGGTTTGTGTATATAGCACATCTTAGTTCTTTTTACCTCTCCTTTCTTCCCTTTCCCCCCCACTCCATTTCTTATTTTGCTCTTTAGTTCATTTATACTTTGGGTTTCTCATATAAGAGAACCTTAAGCTTGTGTGTCTAACTTATTCCACCTGATATTATGGTCTCAAGGTGCATTCATTCTCCTACAGACTTATCCTTCTTTATAGCAGAGTAATATTCCACTGTGCCTACTTAAAAACCTACCTGTCCTTAACCTCAAGCCTGCTGGGCAGTCTTTGCAAAGCCTTTAGCTGTGGAACACTTTTATGTATATGCTTCTATGAATAGGTTTTTGTTGGGGTAATTTGCTTCTGGAGAAAATCATGGCAACTCCTCCTTGAGAAGCAGAGGCCAATGAACAAGTTGCAAGCCATGAAATAAAGCTGTTCTGTAACCACTGGGCAGCTTTTTTAGAGACTGCTACTTTCCATCTTCTAGCTGCTTAGAGAAGTAAAACTGTGAGAGAAAACGACTGTATTACTTAAGTCTGGATAATCGCCTTAACTGATTTCTCCACTTACTCCTGTCACAGAGCTTCTTCCCAGGCGGAACTAAGTTTGCAAAACATCTTGACACAGTGTTGAGCACAGGAAAAGAAAACACAATGAAATACATACAGCCTCTTTGTATTGCAAAGTTTGCACTGAGCTCCTACACAGTTTGCCAATATCTACTGCAAGAATCAGTGTAAGGAAATTAAATTTGGCTACAAAAATATTTCCATCCTTAGAAAAAGCTTGAGCATTTTACATGGAATGGGTACAGAGCCGAGATTAGTTGAATGAATAAATGTGAATGAACGCCACACTAACACCAAGGAAAGCACTGAAACCCCTTCACGGCAGCTCCTTTGTTTCCACATGCAGCCATTTTGAAAACAGTGCCCTGCCCAACTTGGGACTCCTGGACACAGACGCTGCGGCTCCAAGTGCCCTGCACAGAGGTCCTGGAGAGGCCCCTGTGAGGTCTCCGGAAAGCAGGACTGCACGGGGGCAGGGTGAACTGCACACAGGCTGCAGCAGAGGCCTCAGTTGATCTCTTGGAAGTTTTAAAGCTGGAATAACTCTTGAGAGTTGCCCCACATCGAGGTAAACGGGCAGCAATCTGTGCCCCTGCCTCAGCCGGCCACGGGATGCTAACTGCCCTGGGGAGCACGGGGCATGGGTAGGACAGCTGCTGTCTGTGGAGAGGACATCCTTGGTGGGACTAACAACAGTGCTCTGCAATCACCACATTCAGGAAGTGAGCGCCTCCGCCCTAGTGAGGGAGCAGGGAGCCGTGCAGCAGGGTCCACCATCTTTCCCTTTCCCATTTCAGTACTCGCACGCACAGGAGTATTGGCCTCAGCTAAGACATGTTAAAAATGGCATGCACTTAAATTAGAAATTCTGCAGGACCCAGCTGGGCCCTGCTAGGTACCTTCGCCAAAGAGCTTAAGTCATCATATAACAGCGATATGTGCCTACCAGGGTTTACAGCAGCACAATTCAAAGTAGCTAGATGCTGGAAACAGCCTGAATACTCCCCAGCACGCTACTCGATAAGGAAAATGTGGTATCTATGTATAAAGGAATACTACTCAGCCATAAAGAACGACAGATTTGACAGATTTGTGGGAAAATGGGTGCTCCTGGAAAATATGCTGAGTGAAATAAACCACACACACAAACTTAAGTATCATATAGTATCTCTCCTCTGAGTGATGTGAAGTACAAACAAAGAAGATGGCAAAGGATAGCTAGAAAGGGACAGGGGGATGGATCTCTTGCAATAGGGAAGTGGTCAAGGTAACAAGGGAGAGGGTTTAGGAGGAGGGGAAAGGGAAATGGGAGGAATAGAGACGTGCCATGTAGACTCTGATAACCCCAGTTAATGTAAACTCTACATGAGCTGAAACAAGTAATATCAACAAGTATGAAAAGAAGGGGATAGGGGGATTCAGAGGGGGAGGAAAATGGAAGGGGAAAGGGATTTTTAAAAAGATACAAGCTGCAGTATGTACCTGTAACCATTCCCCAAGATGACTGTAAAGTCCATGAATTGCCAACATGTACTAATAAAAGTTTTAAAATTATTTAAAATAGTGTTGATGACACTTCCCCTTCATAGTTGAACACCAAGGAGAGAGGGACACTTCTCCCTGACAGGCTCACCGCTTTGGAAACAACCCAAACCTTTAGAGAGACCAGAGTCTCATTCAATGGTTTGGACTTGATTTACAGGTGAGAGAACAAGTAAGCACTCGCACCACAGCAGGCACCAGGGAAAGGGGCAGCCGAGAGCAGAGCCACGGAAGGAAGCCCAGAAGGCCCGAGTCCAGGTCTGTCTTTCCTCTTCGAATCATTCAGCTTCTCTGGAATCAATCTGACCTCCCAAGAAGGAAGTCTGATCAGGTGTCGGGAAACTATGATTGTGAAACCATTTAAAATCACGTTGAGCACAAATGTATTCACCCTCAAAAGTTACGGGTCTTCCTGCCACCATTCAGAGTTCGGCAACATGAGTTGATTACATTTCCTCCCCTATAGCCTTTCAGTTTCTCTCAAAAGAACGTATGTCCTCTCTTGCTTGGACTAACCATGTCTGACTGCTTCAGTCATTCCTCAGGCAGCATGCCTTTAAATTCCACATTCACGTGTGTTCCTTTCCACTGAACATACTCTGTCAAGAACCCCTTTTTCAGAAGCATTACCCAGAACTGGACATGCATAAACTGGCTGATAGCACTCCTTCAGTTCTTAAGAAACTTGTTCACTCTCCTATGTGTAGCAAATCTACAGGGTTTTCAGACCTATCAACAAGGCAAATCTAGGGTCTAGAGAAAGCGTTAAAGGCTCATTCTCCAAAAAGGTGAAGAGATGTTTGGGTTTACATTCTTGTTTGTGAATTAGCCAGGAGATACACAAACTACTTAAAAAATATACAGATGATATATTCAAAATACATAAATAAATCTGTAAAATGTTAAATCCCATCAGTGACTTTACATCTTTCCTAAAATGGGGACTTTTCATGCTCAAGGTTGTTTATCTCATGTTCATGCTGCTGCTCCACAACCATGAATTAACAAAGGAATTCATGAGTGTCCAGCACGGGCACGACATATTATCTGAGGTATTTATATATGGGGGAGTGAGTTAGAAGGAACATGAGGAAGCAGAAGGATGAGTAGAGACTCTGACCCAAGACAAATAAGGGGCTGTGGTCCAGAAGCCTCTTCGCAACCCAACTGTAGCCCAATGATTTTGAGCACTGCTGAGTGAGCTCTGCGTGGGTTGTTTTTCTCACTTCTGTAGTAACTTCTGTATATTGCAGTTTTTCTTTACCAAAAGCCAACGTTTAACCTCCTGTCTTCCCACCGTGTAGAACTGAGAAGAACACTCTCAGTGTCATTCTGAAGTACTGAGGAGGTGTTAAATAGCTAAGAGGAGGAATCGTACTTTCTGATACAAGGAAGGCTTTCCAGATTTATTTCAAACATTAAAAGTCATCTTATACAAACACAAACAAAAAGCATAGAATGGCTCTAGAAACCACATTTAATAACTGAAAGAGGGATAGGTGGTCTCAGTGAAAAGAAAATGGGATAGATGCCTATGCGGCATACATGCCTCAGTGGGCTGTTTGTTACTAAACACTCTAAAAGGTTCGCCATCACTCACTTAAGGTCTGGAGAGACATGGACCAAGCATACGCTATTTATAAATGGAAAAAGAAAGAAATACTCCTTGAAAGGCTCCCTTACCATACGGCCACACAGACTTCGTTTGGCTTCTCACAGATGGATGTGATGCTGCAGTTGCTCAGGCAGGATTTCTGATTGTCACAGGTAGAAGATCGCACATCACAAAATTTGCACAGTTGTGCAAGTTTGACTGCACCATTGGCTTCAGTAGCCATCATGTCATTATTAACTGGTGGGAGAGAAAGACAGATTGAATAATTATACAATAGCCCGGCAGCCTGCCAATGAATTTCAAAAGGTGTTATGTAATTTCAAGCGAACTTGATGTCATGAGAATGCATAAGGAAAAGGCAAAATAACTCCTTCACCTCAGATTAGAATTCCCTCAGTGAGCAATTTGTAATGAAAGCCCTGGTACAGAAGTGCTGGTGGAGGGGCAGCAGCTTCTTCTTTATGTCCCTGATCATCATAAAACATTCTTTATATAGAAACACCTTATGATCCAATAAAAAACCAACTGATCCACTATAGTGCTTTGTACTGTGAGCACAAAATAAGTACCCTTAAGGCAACTGTGGTTCAGCTGGGTGAAAAGATGTGGGAACCATCCAGGGCAGGGGAATCCAAACTGGAGGGAGGCACAGTCGACGTCAGACACAGAGAATAAGTCATTACTCAAACTGGCAGACAGCGGCCACGGCCAAACAGAGTTCTGAAAAACAAAAGGGAGTAGGCTGCCTCAAAGCGGAAGCTCTTCCTGGAAGCACGCGAGTTTGCCATGATCTAGCTACCCATGCCTGGCACAGCTGTAGGGCCTTCTGTGTAAGGCGCCTGGTCTGTGACTTCTGACTCCGTCCCACTGCACTGAGACGATTAACCAGCACTGACAGAGAACCTCCTAGATATATCCTGAAAGGCCAGGGAAAGGTAGTTCTGCCTCAAAGGCCTGTCAGACAGCAACCTCAGTGTGCTCGTGCATCGCCACTGTCCTCAATCTGGTCCGCTTCCTCCTTACATGACCCCTTTGAAGGCACACAGGCCTTTCTGAGAAGCCAAGTTTGTTCTACTTCTGGCCTTTAACTTTCTAGAACCTTCGTTTGGCTGCTTGTCAACTTTCTGCTTTCTAATTAAATATCATTCTGTATCCTACAATTACCTGAAAGTAACTACCACAGCACTCTTTCTATCTTCTGTACCAACTATATGGGTCACATATAACTACCTGTAATATATCAGTGCAGGTTCTATGAGACTTGGTCCATCTTGTTTATATCCTGTATCTCCAATACCAAGAAGAGCACTTGTCACTCAGGAGGTATCCAAAGCTTTTTAGGAATACATGAGTAAACAAATGAATATACATAGGCATAATTATGAGGAGTTCACATTTGCCCCATTATACCAAGCAGGAGAGGATACAGAATTCTCCACTCATACTGACAAGAAGTAGGATTATAAATATAATATTCATTCACGGTCATTCAATCCAATATTAAAGACAGACTACTTTTGCAATAGATATGCAGGCCAAAAAGCAACAACACAGGTATAACATCTGATTCTCCATCTTTTTTCTCAATGGGATCCATTTCTGTTGGTGATGGTGTTAATTAGAGACATATTCCAGAGAGCTGAGGGGAGTATGACAGGGTTACTCTGCATTTGTCCAACGAACATGAATTAACACCTAATCTATGCCAGAGTAGGAATGTCTAGGCATTTAGATTACACATGGTACTGGACCAGTCACTGGCCCTTTGCAGGTTGGGAGGTGGCTCTCCAAGACACCTCCTTGCACACCCCTGAGCGGAGCCTCATATGCTCTCTATGTGTTGCGCCCATTCCTGCCTTGACAGGAATGGTTTCACTGACCTTCCATGCTACTGTCTGCCCTGTAAATTTCAGAAATCTGTCATCAGTGCTTTGCCTTGAAGCCTTCACTGCTGTCTGAGCACAGCACCTGTTTCCTGGGTCTCTAAAAATATAGACATACATATATTTAAGATTTGCTTTCTTGTGGTAACATTAAATATAGAAGAAAAAAATAAACCCATTCATCCCTTTCAGGCCTCAAGTTCATTTCAGGAAGAATATTTTTAGGTAACAAACTATTTTGAAATTCTCAGTGCCTTCCAGACCAACAGCTCCATAGTTAGCTAAAAGTACAAGCAGAAATGTTCTCTGAACATTGTGTTAAATTTGGGACTAACACAATAATGAATATATATTTTTTTCTACAATGGCTATATTTGGATTCATTCGTGAAACAACTTATTTAATCTTTTAGGTTTCCCTATAAAACAGTGCCAAAACAAAACAAAATAAACAAAGAAAAGTAAGACCATGTTTTCTATATTTGATTTTTTCTTTAGGTTTTTTATTTTGTTTTTGGGGGGGGTAAAGAGTATGTTTTTGAAAAATATCTACTTGCTGATTGGGAAAGTTTGGTGCTTTTAAAATACAATATAAACTGCTTTGCCTTAGAATTTGGCTTCTAGGTTAGATGAGAGGCTACAACTTTGAGGTTAGGGTATAATCAATCACTTGGGGAATGTGATAATTAATGAAGCTGGGTCCTACTTGAGATAGTTTCATTTAATTATTCTAGAGTACGGTCTGAGCATTAGGAATTTTAGAAGCTGTCCACATGACTCTAAAGTGTACCCAAAGTTGAGGACCTTGACCATGAAGAGGTTGAAAAAAAACCCCAGCACATCCCCCTCCAACACATTATTTATATGATGGTAAGAAAACAGCTTTTCTGTAAAACTGAAAGCAGTTCCCTGTGAAAAGTACACACCCAAGAAGATGTGACCGGCTCATTTACACCTTGATGGAAAGGAATCTTCTGGGCTCACCAATGCTTTTTACCAAATGCCTAGAGTGGTGACAGGAGTGACAGGAGTGAGGAGTGATAAGGTATAAATAAAAACAGATGCATCTGTGGCAGTGGCAGCTGTGGGTGTGCAGACAAGTGTGAGTGGCCTCGGTCTAACGCCTGAAAAACAGAGCCACAGGGATGAGGCAAAAAGGATCATCAAAACAGAAAGCGACAGGAAAGAAAGGAAGAAAAGGACATCAATTTGCTCAGCTCGGGGACCACTTGCATTGCTGTTTGCAATGGGGTCTGGAGATGGGCAGGTGCCCAGTGCAGGCATCCTTAGGAGGAGGGCCAAAGAAAGCTCTGCTGATCTTCGGGAAAAAGGCAGAGCCACCTGTCCCTGTTCTTGGGGACCCAAGCACGTGACAGTGTGCAATGGAAAAGCACACCCCATGGCACCTAGTGGGTACAGGAAATGTGCCTAAGTAAGAACGGATCACCCCTTAAGCATTTAGCCAGTGACAACTCACTTTTCTCCTCAATACAGTGGAAGCTACCACCGTGAGGGGCTGACCCACATTTGTTCCTTCCTTTACATGGGAAATGTTTACCACAGTTCACCAACAACCGGTGACTCCTGTTGGCTCACTCCAGGAGGCTCTTCACCTTAGCAGTTCTGGCCAGTCCCTGAAGGCACACAAATTTCCAAGTCTCATGTGCAGCCAACATTCTCTTTCCTTCCTGTAATAGAGGTTCTGGGCCCTCTGTATGTATCTGTATGGTGGGACTGTCAGTTTAGTTCAGAGGGCAAACTAAACTGAGTTCTGTTGGGATCATCTAATTTTGATAAAATAAAGTCACCTTGGAGTGGGGAGGAGAGAAATACAAACTTTAGCTCACCATTTTAGAGGACTCACAGATTCCTTGAAGGTCAGCAAGCCCCACGTGAAGACTCCTAGGCCTACCTCGGAGCTCCGAGGAGTGCTTGATCACGTCAAGCTCTGAGGAGTGCTGATCACGTCAAGCTCTGAGGAGTGCTTGACACTGTACACAGTGTAACCAGGGTGGGTGGAGCGCAAATGAGGTGGCGGGGTGAAGGAGGTGGTCACTGACTGTAAGCAGCGGGGCATCTATGTCTCCCAGTCCACAAGAAGAGATCATCGCAGTCATGGCCTTATGCACCAGAAAACACCTTCTAATGTTTAACAGATGATGTTTGAGAAGCCAGAAGAATTTAAAGGCTAAGAAATACTGAATGTGTGAATGGCTAAGAATAATATTATCCTAAACAACCCAACAAAACCCACCTGACTGACTCTTTAGCAAACCCTAACACAAACTCAAAAATACTTCCAAGGTAATTGTCAAAGTACTCTATGTATCTTCAGTTAAGATGTTCTATCAAGGTGATGAGTTTAAATTACTCTGTAAGCAGCTGACTTTCCTTAAGGAATTTTCTACCCATAAGTGAGAACAGTAGCATACTTGAGAAGCAATAATTATTCATAAAGTCTCCAAAAAGGGGTTCCAATAAGAACCTCTCTAGCCTAGAAAGTCATCTGCTGAAGGAAGTGAACCTAGCAGATCCTCTCAGCACATGACAGCATCACAGGGTCCACCACATTTCACTTCTCTACAAACCAGCCCATGAGTAATAGCAAGACCTTCGCCTATGGCCATACTGCCTTCCTCATTTCATCTCACATTTTCCCCAGACTCACTGCCTAGTGCCAGAAGTTCCAGGTCTGGAGACTATGAATGAAGTGCTTAGCTGGGTCTATTTCTGGAACACTACCATTGTCTTTGAGGGTCAGAGCTGAGCAATTTCATAAGCCTTACTCTTATTCCAGACATATACTAGGAACTTTAAAATGACTTTGAAATAGTGTCTCCTATTAACTGAGCAGTTAGATAAAATTTTGAAGATTTCACAAACAATCCTAAACACTTTGCCATAAATATAGTTATGTAACTCTGAGCTCACGTTTCTATGTATTGTTGCTTTCTGACATGTTTCAGGGGAACTTAAGAATGTATTTATGCCACAAACATCTGTGGATATTTCGCTTGGTGCTTTGTATTTCATATCAGGACGAGTTAAACTGACAGAATTAAATGTAATATATGAAAGAATAATCCATAGCAAGTAACAAATAGAACTCATTAGGTCTGAGAGCTTTGCTTCTCAAATATTAATGTGTACACACACCCTCTGGGAATATTTTTAACCTGCAGGTGTGAGGTAGTGTATTGACTCATACAATTGTGGGAGCTGTCAAGTTTGAATTTATAGAGTAGACTGGAAGCTTGGAAATGCAGGCAGGAATTCACGCTGCAGTTCTGGGCCACATTTTCTAGGAAATCTCAGCTTTTGTTCTTACAGAATGCAATGGATCGGATCAAGGCCGCTGCCATAGTAGAGGGTAATCACCTTTATTTAAAGTCAGCTGGTTGTAGCTATTAATCATTTTTACAAAATACCCTCACAGAAACACCTAGATTCTTGTCTGTATGAAGCCCTGGGTGCTAAGCCTTGCTAAGTACACCTAACACTGTCTATGCCAGCTGTGACGTGCGATCCTGCGCACAGGTGCTGCTGTTGATCACTGTATGCTGAGCCTGAACACTATGAAGAATCTAGTTTTTGACTGGCCATTGTTTCCCTTTCTACATTGATTTTGGAACTAGAAAAGTTAAATGCCTCTTTTTCACCTTTTTATGGGTACTTCTCATCTTACAGTTCTTTCCATCTGCTTTTCTCTTGAGCCTGGCCTCTTTAAATGATCAGAGGCCCAGAGGCGCTGATCACCATATGGGCGTGCAAATGAAAGGCTTGTTTTCTGAAAAGGGGTTTTAATTGCATTTGGCAGTTCAAAGTCAGACACTGAGGAAACCATCTGGTAGACAGCCGCTACAGTCTGCACTGCTGGCAGCAAACACCACGGCCTCTGAGACCAGGTGCGACAAGTCCATTGGTCTGTCACACACGCCCTCCCACCCAAAATGAAGAACAAAGTCAAGCTCTCTGGGAGGATTCCCTCATGCCTCATCTTTAAAGAAAGACATACTCAGACCAATGAAATTGTTTGGCCAATTACTGCAACCAACCAAACAAGAGAAACACTCCTAGTCACAGATGGGAATATTCTCTTTCTCTGAACCTCTACTGTATGAATAAAACTTCTAATAGGACACCGTACTTTCTTTTTAATTGAAAAGATGTGTCTGAAGCCTGAATATCGGTGTCATTATCACTATCTTGATCCGAGAGGAGCAGAGCACTCTTTCCAGTGACAGTCCCGTGCAGTACAAGGGGGTATCTGTTAGCTGCAGGGAGAGGATGCTGTGGGTAGAGAGGAAACAGAGACTGCAGCCCTCAAGGCAGCAGTTTTACTCATGCAAATATTTTTGTATTAAAAATAGTTTGTCGAAAACTCCCAAAAATTACATAATATTTTAATGTCTCTTTTAAGTGGTAATGCTTTATAATTCCTACTTTGTAACAAGTACAGTAATAGACTAATAAGTTCCCAACAAATTCCAGAAGAATCAACGCTCATTGGAAATGAATGGCAAACCCGACAAGTGTTCTAGATTATTGTGAGAAGAGAAATATGGTCTTCAATAATCGTTTCTGTCCATGTTACCAGAGAATAAAACCAAAGTATTTCAACTACGTGTGGTATCACATGTCTGTTATCCCAGCACTCTGGAATGCAGAGGCCGGGGCATGGTACGTTCCAACCTGGACAACTGTAGGAACTTAGCAAGACCCTGTTGTAAAGTAAAAAATAAAAAAATGGACTAGAGTTGTAGAACAGTGATTGAGACCTGAGCTCAATCCCCAGCATCACCCCCCCCACACACACACACACAAAATCAACTGCATTTATCACAAGAGAAGTTTCTCATCAGATCCATATTGGAAAAGACCAACAAATAGGGTAGCAATTGGATGAACTGGCCAACACATGAGACACTCTCATAAAGCTGGGGTGTGAACTGTTATAACTTCTCGGGATTATATGTCAATGGTATCTGTCAAAACTACAAATAGAAAGAGCCTTTCCCCTGACACTTCCACTTCTAAAAATGTATGCTATTCATTGATAAAGTTATTGCATGGTTATTTA
Source organism: Dinomys branickii (assembly GCA_004027595.1). Taxonomy (NCBI): domain Eukaryota; kingdom Metazoa; phylum Chordata; class Mammalia; order Rodentia; family Dinomyidae; genus Dinomys; species Dinomys branickii. The sequence continues at coordinate 38,301 of PVLD010004017.1, forward strand.
TAATGGCAGGTGGTTTGCAGAGAACTGTTCAGTAGTACAGCACTGATGAATTAGATGCATCTGCACAAAGGGCCCAGTGCAATTGAGAGAGACCAGGAGGCTGCTCCACCATTGTTGATGCCCAGGCTACAGTGCTGAAGAAAAACAGCAAAGTGCGGACCAAAGTGCGGAGCTGAGTCCTGGGCTGGACATCCGGGGATCCACTCTCCGCCCTCCACCACTTGGTCTTTCCATAGGAAGCTGGCTGTTGTGGACGTCAGCCACCTCCCCTCTTCTCACACTCCCATTAAGTTTGGCCAACAGAGAGACTCAGGAGCACACTTGAGAAGCAAGTGGAAGCGCATTTGCAGACTCGGTTATTGAGGGTTTTCATCCGGCTGGCCGAGTGTTTTACCTCAGGCTGCAACTTCTCTCATGACAATCATTTCCAAGCCTCACTTCTGCCTTTTATTGTTCCTTTCAGCCAAGCGACGGTGCCACAGAGTCTCTGAAGCACCAGAATCAGTCCACAAACACACATCCTTCATTTACAGAGGGAAAGGCTGAGGCAGGCAGATGTTTGGGATTTGTACACTGTTAATAGAATCGGCTTAGCTGAGATTAGATTTATAAGAAACAAAGCAAACTGAGGAAGCAAAGAAAACATCTCAGAAGAAGCACAGCAGCCAAGAATCAAATCCCAGATTTTGTCCACTTAACCTCAAAACACAAGTATTCTATCATAAAAATGATCTGCATATACTTGATGTCTTGTTGTCTATATATACTTGATGTTGAATACTTTCACAGGCTGTGAAAGTCAAAGGGCGACAATCACTGAATCTTGATACTTTATAGACCATGTCAATGGAACCCCAGCCTAAATTCAGTATTATGTAGGTAATTATGAGTGAGCTAGAGACTTAGGGAGGATGTGCGTGTATGCATACGTGTGTGTGTGTATGCATGAGTGCGTGTGTGTGTGTGTGTGTGTGTGTGTGTGTGTGTGTGTGTGAGTGATTTCCCCATCAGGACTTCTTCAAATAAGTAAATTTGGGTTTCAGTAACCTTTAGCCCCTGAGTTTAATAGTTTATTAGAATTGCTTTTGAAAAGCACATAAACATAAATTTGCATTCACTGAGTAAGTAAATTAAAAGATTAAGGCATGATTACCCATATTTCAAACAAATGAATCCAATGATGTACTTAAATTGAAACATTGATGGTTCCTTTCAACTATATTTTGTTTCATTTCCTTTATTTTTTTAAACTATAGTTTAGAATATAATTTACAAGGAAATTTTAGAGACACCATCTATAGACTAAAACAAGTTGTAGCTGAATGGAAAAGTACTTGTTTCCTTCAGTGACAAACATAAAATAACCACGCTGGAGTTTCATCATACCCTTCCCCATTTAGCACTCCCAGCCCAAAGAATTCCAAACAATTTCTAAATGTGCACAGTGTGTTCTTGCTTACGCCTGAATTTCTGGGATCACTGAAAATGAACTGCAGTTTGAGTTCTCTCAGCACTTGCTGGATTCTGCTTTCTTCTCCTCTGTGTTCCTCCCCTTTTCTGTGGGGGTGGGGGTGGATGGGTGTATGTCCCGGAGTCAGGTCATATAACAGGAGACAAAACCTAAACATTCAAAATGAGTCTTGCAGGTGGAAAGATTTATATCATTGCCATGGCAGTATTTCAGAATTCTAGCACTTTGCCATATTAAAAAAGTTAGTAGTTCTCTTATTCAAAATACTGCACCTTTAATAGGAGTCAGGTGCATAAAAAATACACTTCTGAAATTAGAGGAGAGATGAACAGTTTGCAGCAAACATCATCTTGGCAATTTTAGATTTTTATTGACAAGGCTCATTTTAACAGTACCTTTGTCGGGCAAATCCTAAATGTTGGCAATTTGAGATGAGCCACAATTCAGAATGTAAGGGCTGAAACTGCAGCAAAGAAGCCAGCTGAAAAATTAGCATCAGTACAAATAGACGAGCAAGTGAAAAGAGTGGGCTAAGGTTCTATTTCAAAGATTTTCAAGATAGTAACTTGGTACTGCATGTAAAATGATAGCAACTGAGGAAGAAACCTCTTCCTCACTTAATAGAACTCAGATGATGCACTACAGCAATGGGATAAACAACCCAGGAACTAGTGAAAATAAAGATATTTAAATAACTCTTGGTGACAGTCAAAACAGCACTGGTAACTGGCACCATCTCACAGAGGCAAGGTAATGAGCATACACTTTATGAAGTTTTGTGGCATTCCAATTCGGCTAACGTAGCTTTTTGCTTATTAGCAATGTTAGCCAACATTAACAAATATGCAGTTTATCTGCTCTGCGAAGACCTTCATATTTAATGCTAGTGGAAGGACAGACTAACACAAGGTCCTTTTCTCAAGATGCTTACACATTTGCAGAGAATAAAAGAACACACACGAAATTTTTTTTTATCCAAGAAACTCTGGAAATGGGAAAGGTCTAAATGAAGATGTTCTTTAATTAAGCTATCACTAAGGATCCAAACAATTATTCACTTCAAAGCACTGAGACAACATCATTGAAATGCAAAAACTAACACAAAGCCTAATAAAAATGGACTTATTAGAAACTAGTGACTCTTAGAGAATCAGAAAATTAAATACCTGAGCTAAGCCATTCGCTTTAGCTAAGTATAAATTTGGTCTGAACATCAATTTCCTGTGAGATGGGGATTTTCACTAATCAATTTCTCTGCAGAGGCTCCCATTTCTCTTCTAAAATGTCCTGTAATGTTCTGGCGCCCAAAAGGTTTTTCAATTACAATTTTATGAAGTATGCAAAAGTATTAGTCAGAGCAGATGACGCTCATATTTTTTCTGTAAGAAAAAAGTCTGAAATACTACCGTACTGGGGGAATGTGCACCTTTTAACAGTGATATAAGGAAACCCGAGAACCTTATTTCTAGGAGTCAACTTGAAAAGAAGGCTGCAGATGCTGAAGCCCAGGCTGCCAACCGTTGTGCTTACAATGAGCACAGCCTCTAGTCACGTTCCTCTGGCTTATACTCTTAAAAATGCAAACCGAAGTTTAAAGTTAAAATGGGGGGCTGGGGATATAGTTCAGTGGAATAAGCGCCTGCCTAGCAAGCGCAGGGTCCTGAGTTTGATCCCCAGTACCGCCAAAAAAAAAAACCAAACAAATAAAGTTAAAATGGTTCTCCTGAAAGCCCAGATTTTCAGCTCCACTTAAAATTCAAAGGATTTCACAACAGTGGACCTATACTGTCCCCTAGCAACCGCTCCCTGATGGTAGCACGTTACGGGCCTGTGAGATGGTGCCTGTACCGTCAAGTTCGCCTCACGCCTGCCTCTCCCTCACGTCACCTGCCTCCACTGCCTGGCCCCTGCTGCTCTCTGAGGTTTTATAGTTAATGATTATTTAACCTGCTTGTTTAATTCTCTCTTCTATTATAGAGGTCTAAATGGAATGTGAAACCATGATTTAACTTTCTAATACAGATATTTCCAATATACCCTAAAGTGTGTGGATAACCACATTTTAGGTCAAGGAAAGGGGCCATCTATGTTGGAAATCAGATCTGTGTACTAATAAGGATAATAATTATTACCACAATTTATTGGCTGCAGACCAAATGTTTAGTCTGGTACTAAAGATTGTGATGCTTACTTGACTTGTGACAGCAACCGTACAATTCTGTCATCATCATTTTATTCACGGGGAGACTAAGGGCCAGAGAAGTGAACAAGGGCAACGAGAGGCAGCTGATGAGAAACAAAGCCAGCAGCACAGGACGTCCTTGCCCTTCCTGAGTCTCCTTTACCTGTAAAGGTAAAGGAGCTGGGTCTTGGCAAATAGGACCTGGGGAAGGTACACAGGGAGCAGGGGAAACAGCTTTTTGGGAAAGAGTTTTGTTCCTTTAGAAATACTTTTCTGAGACACAAAATAAGGGCAGCCTAGTGAAGGCCAGGTATTTTAGGTCACAGATGTAACTGCAAACTCACAACCTGCCATGTGTTTGCTGTAGACCATGGGAAATCCACAACTTCTTAGAACCTCTATTTCATGATCTATGAAATGGCGCCTTATAGGATGAAGATCAAAAGCAAACACACTGGAAGAACAGTGGAAATCTGCAGAGCACCACTCAGAACTCCTGCTAGAAAACTGTTCCACACACTATCTCTCCCACCAAAGAAAATTACGGGAAAGGAAGGACAAGACAGTTAGGAGCATAGCAAATCTATTCACACTTATCAGTAGAATGTAGCAGCTGGATGACTTCTAAGAAACCGTCAGGAAATTTGAGTAAATAGACAAGTTGAAATTTAATAATTTTCTGTTACTGTAGTGCTCCAAGGCTTTCAAAGAGACATGATGGAATCAATCATTATTACAATAAAGTTCCCAAGAGTGTTTAGGATCATTAAACAACTCTTCTAGAATCAAGTAATCTGGCTTAAAAATATTGCTCATAACTAGCTTAGTCCTGGAAAATAGGCAGTAATTTTAGAATCATACTCAATTTTCAAATCCTTTGCTGATTCTTGCATATTTACCAGGCAAGAACTGATCTGCTTTGGCTTTGAGACACTTACTGTGTCATTTGGCAATGTCCTAATAAAATTATCAAGTTTAACATGCAGAGATGGGAAGGCAAAGAGGTGCCTGAAAGTTGTGGAATTCTAAAATATTGAAGTAAAATTATGGTTGGCTGTGTTTCTTAAGGAAATAAAATCAATATGCTTTAATTCATAGCCCATGTGAGAACTGGAAAAGAATACAGTATAAACAGTATTTTTATTTGATATTTAAGTATCTAGTTAAGAAGTGTTCTACGCCATTCAGCTGTCTGGAAAACAATATTCCTTCATCTCTTCTCCCAGAGATCATTTCTTTTGTGAAAATTAACTCCATAATACTGCTACACAATTTCTCCTGGAGAAGTTACCATACTGGAATCAGCAGGCTGTTGTAGAGAACCTCAGGACCAACCCCAAGCTGGCTTCATGTTCTTGAGCAATTATTCCCTCTCCCACCCTGTGGGGCTACATTTTGACCTTAAACACAGGTGGCCTGACCATGATGATATTTAAGGTCTTCTGCACTTTGAAAAATATTCATGATGTAACTTTAAAAGCTGAGAAAGGTGCATAGCTCAAATATGTCCACATTAGCCCTGTTGCCCTGATTAAACTGAGTAAGATGCTATAATTCAACCCATAAGGAAAATATTTTCAAGGCCATTGGATTTGTATTTTGCTTTTTATTTTTCCCCGTTAATTAAGAGACTCACCCTTTGTACCTTCCTCTCATGCAGTTTAAGCACTCCGTCTGTTTCCAATACGCATACAAAAACTTAGAACTGGTCACTGCAGCTGAACAGGATTGCGAGAACAGAGTTACAAGGCCAGGTATAGTGGCACATGCCTGTAATCCCAGCACTCGGGAGACTGAGGCAACAGGATCATTGTAAGCCTGTGAGTTTGAGACCAGCCTGGGCTACAAGGTAAGCTCAAGGCCAGCCTGAACTGCACAGCAAGACCCTGTCTCAAAAAGACAAAAAAAAAAAAAAAAAAAGAACAGATTTACAGTGTCATTTGCCTATCACAAGGTCAGGAGGAAGGAAAATTATGTCAAGTGACAAAGGACCACTTTCCACATAGGCACTGTAGGCATTTCCTCTAATTTTATGGAGGATGTGCAGGAAAGTCTGATGTAGAGCAAAGACATTTAATGTAAGAATTTAAAACAGCAACCCGCAGCTTCAGAAGTGTCTACTCATGTTTACTTTGAATGTGCTCTTTGGGTTCAGCATGGATGATAAATAAAGTAAAAATAAAAACAGGCATAATTGCATAAAAATATTCTACTGCATGATCAATATCCTCACTCCATCTGATGTTTATGGGGCTTAGTCTGATCACCCCTTCAGAGAAGAAGAAAATGTTCAACTTTGCTGAAGCTTCCAAACAACAGGCTTTAAGTAAACAGCATAAGATAGGGATTATCATGTGTCATGTTCCATGATGGGTACCTCAGTCCAGAAGCTGATACTCAGTGGTGGTAAATACTGGTTGAACCAAAAGTCAAAATTTAAAGTGAAGCTGTTCCTACCACGCCACCTCGTTAAGGCTGATTTCCCCCAAATGCAAATTAAAGAAGAGAAATACATTCAGTTTTAAGGAACTAAAAGTGGAAACTACTCCTAGTGTAATTTCGGTGTAACATTAAGACAGTAATCTAAAGAAACTTGGGGCACTTTTACTGGATAAGTAATAGCCAAACTATGTTGACTAACGGGCACGTGAGGATGGAAAGGCACGCGCAGATCCACGCTGGTTCCTGAGACAGCACCACACACTTTCAACCTCCCCCTCCCACCCTTCATGTTTTTCAAGTGGAGGAAATGAAATAATAAAAAAGAAAGTTTCATGCATTGTTAAGCCTTCAAGAAAGGACCACAAAGGGCAGGAAATTTTGAAATGAAATCTGAGAATTTGCCCTTAAACTGGGCAGTTTTGCTTGTTTTCTGAAACTGTTGTTGGGTGAGAAAGTGTGATGTTGATCTTTGCCTTTCCAGGGCCTTACTCCTACTGTCGTGACCTTCATGTTCATTGTGGTGAACTGCAGGAAGGTCTCTAACGAGGTCGGCAGTGCAACGTGTTATGATGTTACCCTCTCATGAGTGAAAAGTCAACTCCCTTCAAGGCCAAACAACCCCACTAAAGTTGCCGCCTCTCAGTGCGCCTTTCCACAGTACAGCAGCGGAGGCCGCGTAATGTACAAGAACAGAGCCTTATTTCTAACAATTCTGGAAACAGGAAAGTTCAAGATCAAGGCACTGACAGGTTCAACATCTGGTGAGGGACGTGCCCTTTGCTTCCAAGGGGACACCTTATTGCTGCATCCTTGGGGGGAGCAAACACTGTGTCCTCACACGGGGGAAAGTGAACAAAGAGCCTAAGCCAGTTAACTTCAACACTCTCTACAAGAAACTTAGCTCCTCATATCTTAACTCCCCAAAGACCCCATCTCTTACTACTCCCGCAATGGACATAAGGTTTCATCATGAATTTTGATGAGACACATTCAAGCCATTATAGCTACTGAGAAGAAAGAATAGAATTTACAAAATAATGTGGTCACCGAGCTGTGGAAGAGTCAAAATACATCCGGGCCTCATTCTTAAGATGGAAAATGAGAACCATACAAAGTCTTTGGGGGTGTATTCACCTACCACAGGGTTAGAACACAGTGTTGAGCACTTCCACCTATGCAGGGTAGCCACATTGAATACTGAATAACCGTGTACCACGGTTAAGGGTAGAATAAGTAAATTCAACATCAAAGTGTTTTTGACTACAATGTTTTCTACTTAAGAAGAGCGTAAGCTCTAGTATGGACCTGACTTTGGTACTGTTATTTTATCTCCCACTCAAATGTTCTTATTCATTAAAGCTACCTCACACTAGAAAGCCAAAAAGTGTGAAATGCTGCCTGGTTAGAGTGACTGAGAAGGTATTTCAGGGTTTCTTACTCGAATCTTTTTACCAATACCAGTCAGATAAGGGACTGATCCCAGTTCTTGAGAAGTCAATGGAAAAATGTGCACCTACAATTTTACCTTACAAAAAGAAGTAAAGATCAGAATCAGGCGTGAGTGGGCGCGAGAGAGAAGAGACGGCAAGCGCATGCTCTGGGTAGGGCACTGTACTTCCTGTTTCCTCCAACCACAACGTTCTCACCCCAGAGATCTGCCTTCCTGACTCTAACCTCTGATCAAGAATAATGTTTCAAAGAGCCTTTCTTGAAAACCCTTCCCGCACTTAGAAACACATACATACCATCACTCTGCTCCTCAGCCTGTACTTATCCTCAGGTATGTCAGTTAAATCCTATGTGTGGACTTCAGTAGGCATAGTTAGTTTAGTTCTCTGCTGTACTCTCCTCATTTGAACCCTGGCTGGCATGGTACCTTGCCTGGCACTCATTAAACATTTGTTAATAGCTTTCTATGTCCCTAAGTTCTATGAAACCAAGTTCCGCATGCCATCCTCAGGTCCAGGAAACACTTTCTACTCTTCTGACAAATTCTTTTTATTTATAAGAATTTAATACATATTTGCAGTTGCTGGACAAGGAATCATAATGTGCTCACAAAGAAAACTAGACAACAGATAAAAACATATTGAACACAAATGTGAGGGTTAAATAGTTTTTACACGATAAAAACCTCAAGGATTAATCCGTCACAATTAGCAAGAAAAATAAACTGTTTAGAGGTCAAAGAGTTTCTTTTCTGGAAGGAGGTGGTTCATGAAGATGGAGGGCCACAGAGGTCCATAAAAATGGTTCTTCCAACATAATACCATCCTTAGAGCACATTTAAGGTGAGAGCCACACACAGAGATGACCGGAGAGCTCTGGCTGGATCCTGCTATAGTTGACTATTAGGGCATTACCAGTAAACAGTATTTCTGATAACATTAGCCTACAAGGTTTCAGAACAACACACTGTCCTGAAATCTAAGGCACAGTCCAGAGCCACCAAGCAGCCATGAACACACATCTTTTACATTTCGAGTTGAGTAGTCAAGTTACTATCACATATTTTGTTCCAAGCTGCACGAGGCATTCCGAGTGCTTAACAGTCCCATGTGGCCCAGAATATTGAAATGTTTTCATCATCATAGAAAGTTCTTCAAGAATGCTGATCTCAAGAAATCCAAAAGGCCTCGGATGCTCAGCTTTCAGGAAGATGGGAAAATAAAGACCTCCAGGGACCTGGAAGGAGATGGCAGGCAGAGCTAGGAAAGTCATCCTAGCCAATCAGAGCGGCATATTCCTATCAATAGTCCCAGCACTCTGGGAAGCTGAGGTAAGAGGATCACAAATTAGAGACCAGCCTGAGCAACTAATGACTTAGCAAGGTGTTGTCTGAAAATAAACAAATATAAATAAATAAAGAATAAAGATTATAAAATAAAAACAGCTGGATATGTAGCTTTGTGCAAAGGCTTTGGCTTCAGTCACCAGAAATAAAAAGGATAGAGAGGAGGAGGAGAAAGAGAAACAGAGACAGACAGACAGACAGACAGGGGCAGAGTACCCTACCTAGAAGGGCTGTGCTACTAGACAGGCTGTGCTACTAGCGTGGATACCCCAAAGTTTTCAGGAAAAGTGCCTTGCTTTGAATGGCTGGATGGCTGTGGCATCACTGCTGAGGGAGGAATGGAAGGCAATCAGAGGGGAGGCCTGGAGTTCCACACAGACCACTCAGCCCTGAGTGGCAGCGGCAGGAGGTCTGAAGTGGAAGAAAAGGACCAAACTAGGTTTGCAACAAGCTGAAACCTGCAAGGGCTCCAGTCAGCTGGCACAGCCTCTCAGAATGCAAATCCCTGGGCCTAAGATAAAAGGCTGTTTTTGGAAAAAAAATAAGACTTGCCTGACTCCTGAGGTATCAAGTAATTCATATTAAGCCCCATTTCAATGACTAACACATAATGCTGCACCGAGGCACACAGATTAAGTTTCCAGTCTAAGCTGACAGAAGCGTAAAGCAAGGAAATTAATATTTTTGAAAAAACACTGGCATTTCCCCCCAAGAGTTTTCCAGGGATTAAGTTGCAGCATGCTAAACAAGGGCGAGTTTCTAGGAGACCATAGCAGAGAGGTGACCAGTGTGGGAAGAACTTATTCATGGAGGAAAATCTGATGCCCCCAGGGGAAGGATTTCTGCTAGGCTATGCTGCATGGTTAAAAGCATGCACTGCTCCAGAGCAACACTGCTCCTTGCAACTACCTGTCATGCTAACTTCCCTTTCCCCAGGGCTCCCTCAGGGAGCGAACCGTTTATAATCCCTACCACACCATGCGTACCGACCTGAAGCACTTCCCTCCACAACATAATATCATCCTTAGAGCGCATTTAAGGTGAAAGTCACACACAGAGATGACCGAAGAGCTCTGGCTGGGTTCCCCTGTAGTTGACTGTCAGAGCATTATCACTAAACAGTATTTCTGATAACATTAGCCTGACAGTTTTCAGAAAAGACACAGCCTATAGTTCCAGGGTCCAGGCCCGGGGAGATACAAATAATTTAATCTGTTTTACTTTGACTACAAAGGCTAAAAAGTGACCTGCATGTGCTTCTTTAGGACTTGAGAACAATGAGAATTTTAAGGGTACTCAAAAACTGTCCTGTCCACTTTGGTAGCCAAGAGCTACAAGCGGCTATTTAAGTGACATTCAATAATATATCAAATTCAGTCCCTTAGTTACACATGCCACATTTCAAGCTACCTGGGACCAGAGGTTACGACACCGAGCCTCAGAGACACAAGATATTTCCACTATTGCAGAAAGTTCTGGTGAGCAGCACTGTGCCCTAAGACGGCTCCATCTTTCGTCCTAATGTTATCACTGGGGTAATAAAAGTAAAAAGTTTTTCCTTCACTGGAAAGCTTCTGGGTGAACTCTTCGCTGTGGTTTACAGGTTGTCCAGTCACTGCTCACATGGCTCAGGCCTATCAAATCGGCGCTAGATGTAACAAAGCATATGCACTCAAGACTTCTCAGTGCCAACACAAGATTCCTCCACACGTCAGATGGGATGTATATCCACCTACCTTTGTGACACCTGAAGTGGGGACATGCCAAGAAAACGCCTGTGAGGAGGCTGGGCTGGGCATTCTCTAGAACTGGTAACTTCATTTTCTTCATTTGTTTTTGCCTTGCCTTGCTCAAGAGGCACCTACAGGCTATTCTGGAGGAAGTGAGTTCCAGACTAAACTCCCTACAGGCACCTGGAGAGAGACTGAAAGTTCTGGGGCTTTTTAAGAGTTTGTCCGTAGATCTTTTCAAACGCAATGAAAGGAGTATTATGTTAAGAATATCATGAAGTGCTGATGAAAAATGCCAGCCCCAGTATGGGATCAGAAATGAAGGAGTGATGGGGGACTTGATGGATGTGGAGGTTGTGACAGGGTCTTGTGCCTTCTGCTAAATGCAGAGACATAGTGTACAAAGTGATTCTCTATCATCGTGTTATGAACTCGCAGATTTACAATAACTTCATTACATTATTTGTCCACTTAAAATTTCCAGTGACTCAAGATTAAGATTTATCAGTATGGCCCAGCTTATAAGACTCTCACAATCCCTTTACCACAAGCCTTTTGACCTCTTAGCTCTTTCTGCCATGCCCACCACAGCATCCCCCCCTTTTCCCACATCTCCCAAGTGGACCATGAGGGCAAGGAGATCCCCAAGGTAGCCCGCCCCACCTCTAGGGGGTGTTTGGTGCCCTGATACCAGCCGTGAGCTCAATGTGATAGACTGAAGATGCCCGCTGTCCAATGGGGCTGATCCAAAGTAGCTCACGTGCTCAGTGCCTACTCAGTTATGGCTGATGAGGCTAGAAAACTGCCTCTGTGCGGCTGGAGTCACATATCCCTAACGAGGCGCTTCCCTGCTTCCCTTTCCCTGTGTTTTCTTGAAGCAAATGAAGAATGAGCCTGGGGCTAACAAGTGATAGTGATGCTGCCTGAAGTGGCCAGTCTTCCAGACCCAGGCAAACTGTTTGCGTCTTTGGAAAGTAATCCTTACTGCTCCATCCAGCCCAACGCGCAATGCTCTGCCTTTTGTTTGTTTGTTTGTTTGTTTGTTTTTAACCGAGGCAGCCTTTTTGACGTACTGTACTTCTCCCATTCTGCAGGTAAGCTTCAAGAAGTAACAGAATTGTGATTCTCCCATAGCTCTACTCTAATATTTTTCTCATTTTTGCTACACTGGATTTAATATCAGTAGATGGGAGATTTTGTGTCCAGTAAATGACTTTTCTCTGCTGTGGAATTTGAAGACAATATCTTGACCTTCTGGTCAAATTCTTTATTTGTAACCTATTCAGGCTAAGCTAGACCTGTGTTCCTCAACCTGGCTTCCACAGCAGAACCGTCAAAGGATCTTTTAAGATAGTAACGAGGCTGTAGCCTTTCCCAGGGCAATGAGTCAGAACATCTAGGGGTTTGGCTTAGGCACTGGGATTGTTTCAAACTTCTCAGATGATTTTAATGGGCAGATGGGGTTAAAAAACAAGTACAGGTCAGGAAAGCATATACTCAACATGGAGTGGGAAACTCCACAGGAAAAAGCATAGCAATCAGAAAAGGGCAAAGACTGCCCGCTGCAGTGAGGCTTTCAGCCTTGCACATGCCAGCCGCTAGAGCACTGCAAGCTGCCTTACGCTCCAGGCTGGCTAGAACTGTGTGCGAGTGGAGTCAAGCCCAACCTGAAGAATCTTCTTCAATGACTCAAATTCTCGTCACATTTTCGGGATAAGGCAGGAATCACAAACATAGCTGGCCCCAGGCCCTCAGCTGTCATTGTATAGATTCTTCCTGGAAGATCATTTTTGGATTAATTCTTAAGTATGAATTTTACAAGTTCCTATTTAAGGAACTATTCTTTGAATCCTTGGCCAATTGCCTAGGAAACAATATGCTTCACAGAAGATCTGTTTGACAGATCTAAGCACCAGGTACCTTAAGAAAGCTGAATTTCTGAAGCACTTGGAGCCCACAGAGCTGTGTGAAAAGTGAGTTAAGGAGACCAGTGTGAGAAAGCGTCTCTCCCTTTCGATAATGCAGCAAAGAAGTGAAGAAGACAAACCCTTCCTGAGGCCTGGGCTAAGAGGCATGGATAGGCGTTCCCTTTAAAGTACCTCAGCACTGGCCAGGAAACACAGAGAAGTTAAATTAAGTCAGTACAGCCCTGGTGCGGTGTTTTTCTTCCATGAAACAAATACATACTGAACACTATCTATATCCCAAATCTGAAATGAGGACCCAAAGCATTCTGAAATATACAAAATTTGAGGATTTTCTTAATACAATGACATCTTCCTTAATAGGAATCAATACGGAAAACATTATGTTTTTGAAGAACTATATAAAAGATTTTATTCCAGAAGACTTATTATGATGCCCCTCTAAAGAAAGACCTACATATAGAAGCTACACTGGAATCTATCACAATTTGAGAAAAATGTTGCCAATTATGGTATAAATTCATTAATCCCGCCACTGCTTAATACAGCTCATCTCTGCTACAGAACCTCTCCTGAGAAGGACTCTTGGTGACTCTCATGCCTAACAAGGTCCACTAGAAAAATCACCCTGATCAATAAGGATACCAAGAAAACAGTCCGTACCACAGCATGCGAGCTAATGATTGAGTGTAGCCCTCAACCACAGTTCAATACAACAGCATTAGGTTTGATGGACTTCTCTTTTTGTAGGACAGAAAAATTAACATTCATGCAAAACGAGCTGTAGGCAAGCAAGAGGAAAACAGTTTGCTCCGCAGGCAAACTGAAGACAGTTTCTGCCAATCAAAGTCATTCTTTTTATCATGTCCTTTGCAAATGTAAATCATAAAGGCAGGCTCTGCTATTCCTCAAGGTATATTCTTTTATGGAAATGTATTTTAACTGAATATTAGATGCCTATGCTATTTGTGCCACAAAAACAACATTGTTGTTCTCTGCATCTCTATTCAGACAGTCTCAAAGTTGTAGAAAGGAAGCCAAAGTTAATACATGATCTCTGTACCTACGTGGTGAAGAAGAGCTCTTCCTGTGTAAAGGTTCCTGATTACGCTGGGCACTCTGACCTTGAGGAAGGGCAAAACCATGGGATCGTAGCAACCAGAATAGCTTTAATTAATGGTAACATTTCTCTACTGACATTGGTCATGAAGGCTGACCACATGCTCTAAAAGAAAGAAGCCATCCCCTCAAGAAAAGACAAAGACAGACAAAAATGACTCATTGCATAATGAAAACTCCAGGACGACTGGCAGACAAAGCCCTCAAAGTATGATTTAAATGAAAAAATTGTCCAGTCTTCATATGACTTCCAGTTTTCAAGGCATCTGATCCTTCCATCATCTCTTCTAAAATTTACTACAAAAACATGAAAATGCAGTTGATACCATACATTTTAGTCTTACATTTACTTATAAGTTTGACATTTTAGTCTTACATTTAGTTTAAATTAAGCAAAGAGGGCACACAATCAATATAAATAACAAAGTGATTTTAAAAAAGGATTCAAGGTACATTACACAGGTTCAGTGAATGAACAGTCCTGTTACAGCTTAGGAAGATGGTTTCATCTTTCTGGGCCTCTAGTTCCATATCTGTAAAATGGGATAATTATACCCATCTCAGAAGGTTGTTTCCAATATTCAGTATGATATGCAAACTAAACTGCTTTGCAAATAATAAAACACTCTACCCATATAAGGAATTATTAAAAGATTATCATAACAAGACATAGTCAATGTTTTCTTCAAAGTTGTCTGACTACCTTTTCTCCTCTGACCTGGTGCTCTTATACTGCAAGTCTCAATGATAGTAAAATCATTTAAATCACTTCTCTTTTCTGTTTTTCTGTTATTAGTTTGTAAATTTTTTTTTGAACCGGGAGTCGAACCCAGGACCTCATGCTTGCCAGGCAGGTGCTGTGCTACTGAGCTACATTCCTGGCCCTTTTCCTGGCATTAGTCTGGATCTGCCTGAATGAATAGGCAAATAACTATTTCATGATTCTTGCTTTAATATTAATTTAACACATACTTTAACATGGAAGATGTTTTATGTGTTCCCAGGATGTATTTACCAAAGAAGTCTTAGAGCATAATGATTCACTAAAATGAAGACGTTGTACGGTATCCTGGTCACCTCTGATAGAGCGAACACAGCAATCCAGGGAAAGTTTAAATACCTCTTCCAACCAGTGCAATCACCATCTGCCCTCTGCGATCCCTTCTGCTCTTATAACTTCAAGATGCTCCAATTCAGAAAGCATGAAAGCCAGCCAAGCCTCCATGGTCACACTGGGTAACAGGGGAAAGGATTTAAGAGAAATGACCCTAGAGCAATTAAACTTTCCTAAGCTTTCCAGGGCTCTTTAAGATTAAAAACTGTCAAAGATAAATTCTATGAAAGTAACTGATCATACTCAAAACAGTACATTGTACCAGAGGTCAAGAATTGTGTTTCCTTTCCTTTCCTAGAACTTCTTAAACATAAAAGTTAGAAGAAAGATTCAGAGAAGAACAAAGTTCTTTTGACTGGCATGACTACATAACATGACTTATACAGACACCTATCTAGAAAGGTGTTTTTTTATATCAAAGAAACTGCACCGTAGAGGTGGCAAAGCTAATAAGCTTGGCTCGTAAAGGGTTAATGTGAATCTTGGGGACAACAGTTTTCAGAAGTTAACACTGAACTGTAGGAGACTGGATCCCTCTGATACTCCCAGGACACTGCAGGTATTTCATTAACAAACTGGTAACAAGCAATACTCAGTTTGTGGAAATGCTTCGTAAAGTGCCGAATGAATGCAAGTAGTGATAGAACTGACACAAATGTCCTCACCAACAGCATCCAAACTGTGGAAGATACATGTTTCCAGCAGGTTTGAAAGGGAGCCAATACCACAGCAAGTTACAAGTATTTTATTTCAACCATTTCTAAAAGCTACCACAGACTATTAAGATCTAAGAATATTAGAACTTGTATTTCTTCTCTTAGAGAGGCACCTGGGACCCTGTGAGTACATGCAGAAATAATGTTAGGAACCAGGGGCAGCTCCAGCTGTCTCCTGGAGGAGATGCTTCCCGGCGTTGACCCAGCTGGAAGAGAGGTGGGGACTTGTCTGGAGCCTGAGCTGGTAAAAGAAACACACAATCCTGATGCCTTGACGGGGGCGGCTTTGCAGGGAAACCCGTGAGGATTGTGGTAGAGAAGGCTGACAGCCTTCAGGACGTTTCTTGGAGACTCGTTCCTATTAAACACACACCTAAGCAACGCTCCACACTCATTCCCTTAGCGTGTGTCATGTTAATAGCACTTTCCAAAAACCCCAACCGTGGCTACCTTTGCAAAATGGAGTACCTGCAGGTACTGCAGGCAGCGGGCAGCAGGGTCATCAGGCCCACTCCACTGCCTCAGGACAGCTGCAGCCACCCTGCTCCAGCCATCCCAGTGATGGCAGAGAACCTGGGGCTCATCAGAAGCAGTGGTACAGCAGTAGGGGTAAATAACTGCTCTGAGTTGGAGGGCGTGATTTACTGTATGACTTTTTCTGGCCTCTGTTGCTCAGATAACTTGGACCTGCTACAAAAGATTCACACAGAAGAGAAGAAATGAATCAAAGGCAACTTGTGGTGTGTGGAAATACAATGGCTCTCAACACCTCCACATGGAGGTGTCCCCAAATTCACAGAAACTAAACACTGCAGATAGCCAACCTCCACTATAAAGAGTAATTTACACAAAGCAGAGTGTGCACGAGCTCTCAATAACCTATGGTTCTGCCACCACTATACGTGGCTATCAGCAATAAAGCAACTAATACCCTTGGCAGGGATAAGGTAAGCCATCTACAAAAAATAAAACAATAACCATTCCCATTCCTATTCATAGACCTGCAAGCAGTTTTCCTTGCCTTTAAAAGCAAAGAATTCCAAACAGCAATAAACACAGCATATAAACACATACATTTACTAAGAATGTGTGCTAAACACTAGGACAGAATCAGACAGAAGCTCCTCCTTCAGAGAGCTGTCATTTGGCAACTGAGGTAAAACACAGACATATAACTCTAGGTAGGACGGTGAACAAGACACTATCAGTGTATGAAGGAGCCCGTGAGGGAGGTCATGTGCAAGGGAAAGAGCGGGAATCAAAGTGAGATGATAAAGTTAAGAAAGGCAGACCCGACAGAAATAACATTCGGGCCAGGCATTACAAAGGGTGGAACTATTACAGGAGGTGGGTCAAAATGAGAAAATCTGGAGGAGTAAAGGAGGAAAGTCACAAGCGAGGAAACTCAAAAGCAAAATGGGTGTGCGTCTTTCCTGAGTTTAGTCAAATACATTTCTTAAGACAGAAGAGGATTTACAACAGTGCAGAAGAGCACTTCCTGAAAAATCACTTCCCGAAAAATCTGTCATTAATTCCTTTCCTGGATACACAGTTCATATACAGCAGAACGCTACATATTTTGAGAAATGCCAGGTATAATAGCCCCAGAATGAATTAAGTCCTATGTGTGTCAAGGCTGTCTGTGATTAAAAACCTAATGAGACAAACATGACTAATACTGTAAGTTCAGCAGAAAAACAGATCCTTGGTCATGTTCCAGGACAGACACTGAGGAGGTGAAAGAGCCATGAAGGAGGACTTGGAAAAGAGACTAACTGAAACTGACCCCGTTTCCTGACAGGCCACTAGTGGACTGTCTTCTGCTCTCTTCCTGCCTTGGGCACAAACAGTTATGAGAGGCCTTGTCATCTGCCACAGGAGATGTCAGAAGGCTCTCAGGAAACTAAGTGCAGCTGAGCCTCGAATCCTCCTCCTTCTCAATGACAGACACAGTACCTGATTGTTTTCACTACAATCTTGGAAGACAATTTGCCTCCTCTTCCTTGGGAAGTCCTCAAGCAAAGCAGTGTTAGAGCAGGGCTTCTTGGACTGTCCTTGGTGCAGAAGCACCTGGGATTTTGGCAAAATGCAGACTTGAAGGCAGTAGGTCTAGGAAGGACTCAGAATTGCACTCCCACAAAATTCTCAGTGATGCAGACACTGCCAGACCATTAAGAACAGCAAGTGATTAGAACATCTTTCTTTGATGCTGTCAGGAGCTAACAGAAAACCACTGCCTCAGGCTCAGAATGCTTGATGCTAAGATTTGGGCCTCAATGTCAGAATGACAGGACTGAAAGAGTGAGGAAGTGGAACAAACAAGGTCACGTAGGTGGAAATGATGGAAAAACCAAGAGAGCAGAGAAGGAAGGAAACTGGTGACTTCTTTCCTTACAAACGCAAGCAATAGGAAAGGCAATACAAATTACAATGACAGAAATTTATTCTACTAATAAAAATTATAAAAATAAACATTACAGTCCCCAGGTTGGGTCAAGATTATTAAAACTTATTTTATAACAACATAGTTTAAGAGATTCCAGAGCCAAGGGTAGGGATACATACCTATAATCCCAGCAAGAGTGAGGCTGGGGTAGGAAGACAGCTGTGAGGTCAAGGCCACCCTGGACTACACAGTGAATTCAAGACCAACCTAGCTATACAGCAAAACCGTGTCTCAAAAAAAAAAAAAAGGAAAGAGAGAGAGATTGATTCGAGCCAGGCAAGGTGGAACAGCCTGTAATTCCAGCCCTCTGGGAGGCTAAGGCATGAGGGTTAAGTAAAACCCCAACCTTGGCAAGTGAAGGACTTAGTGAGACACTGTCCTAAAATAAAAAATAAAATTAAAAGAACAGAGATGTAACCTAGTATCAAGCTTCTGCATTCACTCTCCAGCATTATTTTAAAAATAATAATGTCAATGTATTTTGAATGTAAAATACATCAGAATCAAGTATTTCCCCCTTTCACATTTTTGAAGAAGAAACTATACTGTAAAGCCCTCCCCCATAGGATGGAATTGGAGACTAAAGCTAAGCGTGACATGCAGTGACAAGAGCGTCACTCAAAACAGCAGTTAGAAGATTCCTATTTGTGCTAACAAGTGTTTGCAAACTATCCAGAAATGCAATTATGGACTCAGCAGCTCCTCCCACTCCTAAAACAGGAGTCTGAAAACTGCCAGTCCATAGCAAATGCTGTCTTTGCTGAGAATATTTTGAGAAAAGATGGAGATATCTTTGAAAGGCAGCAGAACACTACTTATATCCAGACAGTTTTTTGTTTCCCAAAAAACACACAAACTCCTTTGGGTTTCACTTCTAGACATGGCAAGGCATTTCACTCTTTTCTTTCTTAAGGAAAAAACTTTGCAGACATTTTTACCGATCCAGAGGAAGAGCAGAATGAAAACACCATAATTAACCGAAGCAAAATGATATTATCACCCAAACCAAGCGAGCCTTTTCCTTTGCCAGTAGGAGTGCGTTCTGGCCGAAGTAAACATGCTATTTAGTCAGGATGTGTACTCAGACACCTGCAGCTGGACGTTTCTGAAATAATCACAGTTCCTTTTTTTTTTTTTTTTTAATTTTGTAAGTCATCTCCAACAAACTCCATGTGTTTGTGGCATTTATCAGTTTTGACCTCTACGGTTTTTAGTAGTTTTCTATTTTGATTAGCTAAGAATACACAAATGTTTTCTAAGTCCACTTCAAAGGTTTCCTCTAGTAAAGGAACTGAGTGAGGATAGAAAAATATCATCTAGTCCAACCCTTATCACTGTACATAGAGGGAAGAGGAGGCCCAGTGGGACCAGAACTTAACCTGGTCCAGCCTACAACTTGATTCCTGGTGTGACATGCTTCACTACCTACTGCCATATTTCCTGCAAACTAAGGCCTAGCTGGGAAATAATCAGCCTTTAAAACTAGAGATCAAAACTGCCAGCCCTGATCTGCCTATCTGCGCCTTACAAGCCAGAGAATAGTGATGGCAGGTGGGGTGAGTATAGGCTGATCAGGGCTGATAATTTTGATCTCTAGTTTTCAAGGCTGATTATTTTCTGGTTAGACCTTATTTGGGGTGAAAAGGGTGGCTGTCTCCCACACAGAGCCTTTCTGACCAGCTCTGGGTGACCTTTCATTCAAGATCAAGGTTCGTGATAATTACGTATGCACAACTACTTTTCTACTTGGCATTGAGCTCTAAATTAGGAAAATGATGAAAGGTTACCTAACCCAAGGCCGGGGAAAGACAGTTTTGGTTTGATAACATAACAATGCAAACTTCAGTTTCTGCAGTGGGGAAGGGAGGAGGAGGCATTTTAAAATTTATTTTCTAGGGCAATACACAAACGCTTGCATTAGGCACAGATTTGGGTCTTGTGTAGAAGCTGAAGCTTATAAATTTCAGGAGTACTCTTGGAGAAAAAAATTACAAACAAAAATGTACGTGAAAGTGAGTATTTATAACTAATGTGCATCATACAAATTACAAAAGCTACACATACAATAAAAAGTTTAATAGCAAACAGTTTTATCAATTAGGTACTTGATATGCTTCTGAAATACTCCTCCTACATTTTATATGCATGCGTTTTGATCAGCTCAATGCTTTTGCAATGTTATCTATTGAGAAAATTTTAAAAATTCAGTTTTCCTCTAGCATTGTTGATCAGCATGTGGAATTTATTCTTGAATATTTTGGAAATTTTTCTTCCTAATTCTTAACTCATTACAGATAGTGTCATGTAATTTTTTGGTTTACAGTACTTTCAAATTTAGGAAACTTCAATCAAGTTTAATATAGGCTATAAGATTGAGGGCACTGCATAATTTCTTAAACATTGTTTGGTCTTGTAATCACAATGTCAGAGCCTCTTCAGTTGTTAATCACAATGTCAGAGCCTCTTCCAGAACCTATACCAGGAGGAGCTTTAATGGTTAAGTTCCAAATACTTCCTATAAAGTCTATCTTGGCCCATCCTATCTTATGGATCCTTGAACTTCCTTTATCTCTCCAAATAAAGTGCCAGTTCAACTTCATACAGGATACTGGGAACGCCCTGATAACGTAACTGTTTCATGATTTAGCTAAAACTACATCATTTGATGCACTTTTTAAAATTTTTCCCTTGAGGTCACAAGTCAGGCATGTTTCACTATCTGGTATATGAGCCAAACATTATTTTATTTCACTAAGCAAATTGCATAGGATAATATATAAAAATGGTAAAGTACTAGAAAGAAGTTGAATATTATCATTATTCGTCTTAAGCCACTGGAGTCTTCCAACAACCTACTACAATGAACAAGTGGTTTATGTCAATTGAGACAGCCTAGTTCAGTATAGAGTATTTGAGGTTTAGATCCCCAAAGCAAACTATCTGGTTCCAACTGGTTCCAACTCCAGTGAAATTATTCACCAACTGGGTAGCCTTAGGCAAATGTCCTAATCTCTGCAGGATTTACAGAGCTCTATAAAATCTACCTTATAGAGATTTTTTTTTTTAATTAAAGTGTTCAGCATGATCCAGGCAATTGTAAGAGCTCAGTAAGTGACAGCTATTACCATTATGGGGATATTTTTTCACTGAAGTCTCTTGATAGAAACTACAAGGTATGTAAGAGCAATTCCGTTTCTCCACGTAGAAGGGCTTATAGAGCTTGAGAAGAAGTGTCATCCATAAGGCAGCAGTGAGTTGCCTCTCCAAGTCATTGAATCCTTTGTAATTTACAACTTTAATGGATAAAAAGCTGCTTTGGCAAATGCTGAAAATGTGTACACAACTCTCTCCTTTTCCTCAAATTCATGTTTTGTTCAGTCAAATCCATAGTTCTTTAAAATACATAGCTTTGAATATCCTATAACTTTTATAGCTTGGAAAGAAGTTTTACTTATCTAAACTGTGCTAACATTCTTATTTTCTTTTGAGAGAGGTTTGAGAATGCCTTGAGTTGCTCAAGTAAAATATTTATAAGTAGAAAAAACATGAAGTTAGCTTCACCTTGCTATAGTGGTCTCACCATAGAGCAGAAATGAAACTAAAGCACTGGAAAGTCTAAAATATGTCCAAGTGAAACTCGAAGAGAACAAATAAAACAGTGTCACAGTTCCCTTCAAGAAAACACAAACTGTGAAAACCTGGACTTTTCAAAGAAAATACAATACTGGGAGTAGGAACCAACTCTTCGTTTTCCCACTAATCAGCATGTTCTCTACTCCAAGGAAAACATGTTATAGTTAACAAATCTAATTTTACCCAACACTTCTGCAAAGGTAAGTTGTTGAGGGTAAATCCACCCCTAACAATGTAGGCTACAGAGCACATGTCAAAATATTTAAAGTTACAAATAAGCTCACAAACACAGTTGCTTAATAAAATAGGTTTACTTTTTACCCTAACTGAAAAATATGTCTGCCCAACATTCTGACAGATCAAGTTGAAGTCCCAAACTCTTCCTATAAGACACACAACACCCCCTCCTCAGAAGTGGAGGGGGACATGGACTTGGCCTATGCTTTACCTTCCTCTCCATCGTTACTCCATTCTGAACCAAGAGGGGCACTGTGAGACCTATGCATATGCTCTCTCCCTCCCTTCCTGCTTCTCCCTCCCCGTTTTTCATTTTTTTCTCTCTCAAACACACACACACACACACACACACACACACACACACATGGAGTTCGTTGTCCCTTGGCCAGCCCTCAGAAGGAAGGGCCACAACTAGTGGTCACTAATGCTTTCAGGAAAACAGACTCAAAGGTCCTTGTAGCCTGCAAAAGGAGGTTTCAGGAGGGAGTCCAGGTTACCCAAAACAGGTTCTTAAAAGAGGGAAAGATAGGAACTAGGGACTCAGAGTTGTCCCCACCTTGTGGTGAAGGGCCTCAGCACACAAAAATAAGAGCAAGTAGCCTCTAAGCATAGGATAGAGTCTTCTTTTATGCAAACACTAAACTTATATTCAGCTGTAGGCAAAAGATATTTGGAGGAAAATATGCCATCAGAAAACAGGGAGAAAAAGAAAAAAAGAGGTGCACATCTTACACTTTCCCAGATAGAATCCTACCAGTCATGCACTTGCCCTGCAGCTAAATCCCTTCTGATGATTTATAGCTCTGACCCTAAAAACAAAACACAAATGCTAGGGAACCTTTAGGAGCAGAAGCAGGAGCTCACAAGCTGATTATACCCAAAGCAAACGCTGCCCCATGTTGTGTGCCGAAGTGTAAAAATCTGATGGTGGCCAGTAGAAGGCAGAAGGAATCCTAGGTGAGAAGGGGAAGCTTTACTATCTAGAAATCTTCAAATTTGTAGAATCTTAAACATCAAATTATCTCCCTCTTCATTACACTGGATAAAATCTGCGCTTCCGGCCCTCTCAAATGTTGTCTGAGCACTGTGCGCAATTGATGGTCCGCAGGCTTGAGGTTTACAGTTGAAAATGATGCCTGTACAACTGCCATAAACGGCCAAAGCTGAGGTCACTCACAGTGGCTCCCCCCACCAGGACGCCTTTATCAGACTACAAGCTCCTTGGCTCAGTAAGTCTATGCTATCTTGATTTTCTGTGGTATAAGGACAGCCAGGAAAAGGCAGGTCATGCAAACAGAGCAAACCCATTAATCAGAAGTGCTGAACTGATGGTATTAGATGGGAGGCTTCCCTTTTCTCAAACAGGGTACTTCGTTACTCCTCCCTAGTTTTGCTCCCAACACACACACACACACTCACACACAGGCAAACTCACATGTGCATGCACACACACAGAACATGAAAAAGAGCCCAGCAGACTTCAAGCAGGATGAACTCAGGAAACATACACCCCACTCCCCAGGTGACCTTGGTAACTACTTTTGCACTTATAAAATAAAGCTAAAAACCTTAGCTTTTAGGTTTATCATAAGATTTCAGTAACTAGGTAATGTCAAATGGCTGCCTCAAGTGAAATTCTAACACTACTTCTCCATTCCCCTAACTTCTGCTTGAGATGAGCCCTTCTGCCTGTGCCACACTACAAACCCTTCTGACATCCCCCTGACAGAAGCGTAATCATCATTTCATGCTTAAGTCAGGGGCAACAAGTACCTGGGAAGCACAATATTACAAGGAAAGGAGGGAGTGTAAAATCAGAGGTAAGCACTTTTGCTGCTAACACATGCCTGCTAAGACATTTCTGCTGAAAATCATAATTTAAATCTGCTGATACTGTACACAAGGACCTGCAGGGCAGAAGCTAACAAGGTGGTAGAGCTGTGCTTTTATGTGGAACTTGACTAAATAATGCTGTTGTACGCAGGAAGTGTGTTTCCCTGTAACTTATTTTAACATGTTTTGGTGGCTTGCATCGGACTTAAATAATATCCAAGCTGCTTTACAGCAGATAGAGGCTGCTATGAGACCACACTTCCTTTAGACCAACTCTGCTTCGCTGTTTATCAACGAAAACACAAAAGCCTGATGGAAAAAAAGCTATAACTTAGGTTCAGAGCTACATTTTTAATGACAGTCTCCTTTTGACAATCTTTGAGAAAACAAGAGAATTCAGTATTTACTGGATAATTTTGCTGGTGAAAGCACTGTAAAAGTTTTATAATGGCTTTGAACATCCTGAATCAGTTTGAAATGCATAACTGAAGGGGTTAAATAAAAACTCCTAGCAGGTTTTAATTACGTTTGTCAGTTCAAATATCTTTTGTTATTATTTTGTTAGAATACTAGAACAAATTACAGAGTATAAAAACAGCCGAATTGTTGCTCAAATTGATCAGAGCTAAAACTAACCTAACCAGTGTTGGTGGTATAGGGGTGAGCATAGCTAAAACTAACCTAACTGAAAGCAAAGATGTTGCCACTTAGACCAAACACCTGATAAACAGTCACTGCCTGACTGTTAAATGCTCCAGCTACATTGCACGACACCCAGCAACAGGGGCTCAGCTCCACATTTCCAAGCTCCCACCCCAGGCGCTAGCACAGGGAGTTGCTGGAGGCAGAGCACCGAGTCAGATCCCTCTTGGCCTTTGAGAGGCTGAAAGTCTAAGGGACAAGGGAGTCCCATAAAGATACAGTCTCAGCTTGCTTTTGTCCTAAGCAGGAGAGAGGGCTGCACACAGGCAGGGCACTTAGGTCAACTGTGGGCATTCAAAGCGGGTTTCTGTAAGAGTCAACATAATAAAGTCTCAAAAGATGCCTGAGAATGAGTCCGATAGCAGGAGTTCAGGACAGAAGTACCAACTTGAACACAGACACAACTGCCTCAACTGCTCCATGTGTTTATACATGGTCCTCTCAGTAGACTGAAGAAGTGTTGGTCTTGGGGTACAGAGCTAAGGATCCGGTGGGAACCAGGTCTTTGCAGCCCTTGTTAGGCCTGATTAAGGAGTTCTTAATAGTCGAAGCTAATACTTAGCAGGCATTTGCAGAGTACACACACTGTTAAGCAAGTGAAAGCAGTGTCTAACCTTTATCATGACTCCATAACCCCCACTTTACACATGTGAGCGCTGAGCAAGATAAAGTACTGGCAACAGGCTGCAGAGCCAGTCAATGGCAAGTAGGTTTGGAGCCATGCTGGCCTGATTTCAAAGAGTGTACCCTCACCTATTCCCAAAGCTGGGCCATGATGGGTCATGATGACTGCAGAATGAAGGCAGCCCAATGTTGGTCTACAACAAGGTAAAGACAGAAAAGTAAGAACAAACCAGCGCAAACAGTACATGCAAAGGTCTCACAATAAAGTGACAAATTCAACAATTTTTGCAAGTACACAAATTTAAAATATGTATCTTCTCCTCTTGCTTATGACACACTTCCATGTGTTAATTCAATGGGGCAAGGCCCAAGTCTGTCTTATGCCCTGAGGATGGTATCCCCAGGTTTCAGCCTCCTGCCTGTCAGGAGATGCTCAATACATATTGTTGAAAAGAATAAGAAACAGCCACTTTTTTTACAATGACATCAACAGGTGCCACCACTGACGAGAAAAGTAGAGTTAAAAACTAAAAAAACATTCATGTTCATAACTGAAGAATGGCAAACAGAAATGGCACACATGTAGCAACTATGATGAATACATCAGACAATAATGAGTCATCACCATAGGAGGTTAAGTCAAAAGAGAAGGTAATGAATCCAAACTGTGGTTAGTATTTTGTATAAACCATAAGATAGTGAAGGAAGTGGCCTAGAGCTGAAAATGTGCTGTAGGGGATGGGGAGGAGGGGAATCAAGTAGACCAAAGACCAAATTCTGGGTCTAATGATTTCTAGTACTTGTCCTTGGCAAAGTAATCATGCTGTTAAAGTGATTTTAGGAAAGGTTTAATCCTTTGGACAGTATTATCAGCAAGAATCTCTTTTTAGGTATCTGAAAAGTAAAAGTCATATTTTCTCAATACTCTGCAGTATTGAGACAATGCTTTTCACAAAGCCATTTCTTATTTTTGAAAATTTAGGAAGAGCGATTATACCAAATAAAAAACAAAAATAGGGGCTGGGGATACAGCTCAGTGGAATAAGCAGCTGCCTGACATGTGCAAGGTCCTGAGTTTGATCCCTGGTACTGCAAAACAATCAAACAACAAAAATTAAAAAGTTTAAAGTATGTTTGTTATTGAAAAATATTCTTAAACTGAAATCCCTCATTTGCTTGCAAAGCTACCAGTCCAAGGGTTTTTCATAACAACCAAATAGGAAGTTGTAAATAATCCCATCCTCATATATCGTCTCACATTAAGGTATTTTGAAAAATATTTTCAGTTTACCAATTTTGTTAGAAAAAACTTGAGATTATTTATACAGAAAATTAAAATACAATGGACTTAGAATTTTCATCTTGATTATAGTTATTCTACCATTAACATGTTTGAAAACTTAATTCCAACCAAATACATACAGATTCAAAATCATCCTGAGTTCAACCATTGTAAAACTTCAAGTCCCCATAAAAATATGAAATTTATTAGTTTTCTAAAACCCAAATAAAATACACCAGGCTTTTAAACTAATAGTTTAAAAGTGTGTGTGTGTGTATAGGTGAAATGCTGCAAATCATAATTCTTATCCTTGTAAACAAAACTGAACCAAATCAAGGCCTGCTAATTTCTTCCTTCAAAGATCTGAAACACAAGTTAAGAAAATTAAGGGTGCCATGTTTAATATTTATTAGCAAAATACAGGTGAGTTTTTAAGAGTCGGGGAAAATTGGAGGCAGTTGAACATTCTAGTACTGCAATGTAAGAGAACAGCTGAGAAGGAAACAGATTTTGTTGAACTGGAGAACTCAAATTTGTGTGAGGATTTTTTGCTCGCAATAGTGCCTCTGCCTCATTCTATTAAAAATCCCATCCCCATGCCACTTTTGATGTAAGCCAGAGTTTTAGAAAGTTTTCAGTCACCTTCAAATAATGTGAAATTTACTACTTAGCCCCCATATTTCTTCCTGATAAACCTAAAGGTAAACCAACCTGCACCCCTGGTAACTCAAACGTGTGCTTTGGGTGACAGGGAAGCTCACTTCCTCCAAACTTCATTCAGGCTCCACACAGGGCACTCCAAGTCTCCCACCCCACCAGCGGGGTGAGCTGGTAAATGCTCAGGAGATGCAACCTCGTCCAGTTCGAACATCTAGCTTACAGACCAGAAAACTTAGGGCCAGAAAAGCTACAGGACTTGTCCAAGTGCGCAGCCCGAGCCCACAGCTGCAGATACTCAGCTGTGCGGCTCACAGCTGTGAGATTTCTTAACTTTGAGGTCTCAGGGGTGCTGCGCTTCCCGAAAGTCGTTAAGGATCCGACGCCTACTTCATTCAAATATGAGACAGGAGGGATGTAGCTCGCACGGCGCCTGACTAGTAAGCCAGAGGTCCTGAGTTCAAGTCCCAGCACCAAAAAAAGAAAAAAATCTGAGCCCGGGGCAGGAGCAGATGGTGAACCCCGTTAAGCATTCAGCGCCCATCAATGGCAGTGGGAGGGAACCATCGAGTCCCCGAGGGTAGCCGCACGGCACAGCTGGCACCATCCCCAGGGCCCAGTACCTGCCCCGCGCTAGGTAAACAAGCCCGGGTCTTCAGCCTGCCCGGTGACCGCCTCCCCTCCCTTCCCGCGGCTAGGCCGGCCCAGCCAACTCTCCTGCGGGCTCGGTTCTTTTCTGCAAACTTGCGAGCAGCCGCCCCGGGCTCAGACGCCGCCCGGGCCGGGCCGGCGGCCGTGTGCGGGCGGAGGGGGCAGAGCCGGGCCCCGGAGCCGCTGCCCGCTTGCTGCCCGGGCGGCTCGGCCCGCGCCCCGCTCCCGGCCCGCCGCGAGCACCGACTCTCCGACTTCCCGTTCCGGGCCGAAGGCCGCCGTCCCGGCCGCCGCAGCGCCTCTCCCCCGGCGCGCACAAAGGGCCGCGCCGCGCCCGCGCCCCGGGGAGCGCAGCCCGGCCGGACGGCGGCCGCGGCACGCGGCGCAGGGCGGACCCGGCCCCGCACTCACCTGACCTCGGGAGCTGCGGCGGGATCGTGCCGGCGACGCGCGTCCACAGGACGAGCTGCAGCGGCCACAGCCCCCCGAGCAGCCGCCGCCCCATGGCAGACGCCGGGGCTCCGCATAGACCGAGCCGGCCCGGGACCCGCGCCGGAGGCGGGCAGATGTGCGGCAGATGTGGCGGCGCGGGCGGGCGCGCAGGACGGGGCGGGGACGGACGGGGCGGGACCCCGGGCCGCGCGGAGCGCGCAGGAGGCCGCGGGCCGGGCGCGAGTGACTCACTCGGCTGCACCCGGGCGCCGGGGGACAGGAAACGCCGCCGCCGCCGCCGCCCCGCTCCTCCCCGGCTCCCAGTCCCCCTCGGAGCCGCCAATCACAGTCACGGCCCCGGCCGCCCGCCCGCGGCACCCCCGAGCTCCTCGCTGCGAGGGCTGAGTCCGGAGGGACCTAGTTACGCGTTCCACGCAGTACCTCAGCACTGAAACTTTCTGCACTTTCCCTGTCACCCCAGGGAGTGCCCGCTCCGCTCCGCCCCACCCTTCTCCGGGCTGTTCCCAGGTGCTACAGAATAGCATTTCAAACCCCGAGTGCAGACCCAGGGGTGCGCCCCGAAATCCACTTAGTGAGTCGGAAGCACACATTTTCCCTAATACACTAAGGGCGCACATTACTTCACTGAACTTTAGTTTCCGTTACGTGCCTATGCGTACACGGGCACGTTGCAAAATGTTTTTGTTCGCGTAGGTCAAAGTCCAGAGTTTTTCCTCCAACTTTGATGCGTATCTTGATCGAGTGGGAATCTTGTTAAAATGCATGTTCCAGTTCGGTAAGTGTGGCAGGCTGTGAGAATTTTGACTTGCCTTTTACTACTGGTTCTGTGGGAAACTGCAAATAATCAGTCATCACAGAGCGACCCTCACGGAGATTGTTGTTGCTACAGGGCATCCAGAAGCAGATACCAGGGTCTTTGGAGTTAGCCAAACGCCCGCGTTTGCAGTCCAAGACTGCCAGAGAAGGCAGAGAATACTTAGCCTTTCAATTAAAAGAGGTGACGGGGAAAAGAGTATAAACTAGTAGCGGTGAACCTTTTAGAGCTTTTGATGATACCAACAGCTCGCTGTGGCGCGCCCCATAGGTTCACCAGCACTAGTGCAATCGTCCGAATTTCCCTTCCTGCTGGGACAGTCGGGTTTGCTCAAGGCAATCCTGCTTTACATTAGTTTATAGCTTAAATATTAACAGAACTTCTTTTCTCTTTTAGACGTGTCCTGATTGGATAATGAATTACATGATCAAGCTACTTCCAGCTCTGGAAGCTATAGTTTCTGGATAGCCCTTTGGTCAGATCTTTCAGCTGTTTTACAGTGAATTTATTGACTTGAGGGAAAGATCATTTCCAGGGGCAGGTGCCAGTTCACTGGAATACAGGCAGATTAGCCTCCCTCAAAGCCAGCTCCCCGAAAACTTCCCAGTTGATCTAACAGTTCATTTGTTTGATCTTGGAGCTTTACACTCTTGATCCCACAAGTACCAAAAACTACCCCTGATGTGTCATACAGAAAAGTGTCACCTCTCACCATCACTGCTGGGAGGCAGGAAGTACCAAAATCAGGAGAACTGGGTGTGTCTCTGAACACCAGCATCCTTGCCAAAGCTGGAACCACTTCGGTGAGGGAGAAAGATGATCCCACCTTGCCACTGTCATGGTTCCCTTGTTTCCCTTTCCTTTTTTACATGGGGTCTAGCTATGTAATTCAGGCTGGCCTTGAACTCACTGTAGTCATGTAGCCCAGGCTGGCCTCAAACTCCCAGCAATCCTCCTGCCTCAGCCTCCTGAATGCTGGGGTGACAGGTAAAGTCTCAACCAATCACACTCAGGGCCTTTCTGGCCCCTTCCATTTGGTTCCTCAAACCAGAGCTGAGCTAAGTTAAAATGCACAGCTGTCCATCCCAACTCTGATTCAGATTATTTGATGGCATCCCACTGTTGGTAAGATTAAAGAAAAATACAGCAATCAAATTCTTGGACGGGGAGTAGTGGGCACACCTGTAATCCCAGCACCAGGGGAGAGAGATGTAGAAGGATTTTGAATTCAAACCCAAGCTGGGCAACTTAGTGAGATTCTATCTCAAGATAAAAAAAAAAAAAAAAGGCTGGCTGAGTGTGAAGGTGCTCAATTCTATCCCAGTACTGCTGGGTAAAACAAAGAGCTAGAGGGAGGAAGGGAGGCAGGAAACCCTTGCACATGCCTTCGAGCCCAGCTTTTCCTGTGAGCTTCATTTGGCTTCAGCCAAGAGCCTGCTGCATTCCTGACCCTATCTTTCTGTTCCTCCTGCGCATGGCCTTCCCTGCTTCTGCCTTTTCCTTCCGTTTTGCCCGACCAGCACCGGATCTTCCCAGATTGAGTCACATCCTCCTTATGGGCAAGCTTCCCTGACCTCCTTGAGTAGATCCATCTTTTCTAATAATTCCCATGACTCCACAGGCATTTTTTAAGTACTTACTACAGCTGCAATTTTGTAATTATTTGGATCATTCTTTAATTTCTATTCCAATCCCCCACTCAACTCCAGATTTCTTGGAAGCAGACACTATATCTTTCCCTCCACTTACTATTACATTTCCGTTACCAGACATGTCATCAGTGCTTAATAAATATTTGTTGACTAAGTAAGTGAAGAAATAAATATTAAGATAAATATGTATTCATCTGTCATAGTTACTTCTCAGATCTTCAGAATGCATTCTGGTATTTAAGAATTGAAAATATAAACACGTTAGATTTCGGGGGAGGGTGACATGCCCGCGACTTCCTTTTCCTGAGAATGGAGAAGTGTGTGGGTTTCTTCTTTCTCCCCTGAGTTTGCTCAAGCTCCTTGGGATGGTGTAAACGTGCTCTCTTGCTTGACAAAGCACACGGAGGTAAGTTCTCAATCAAGTCCAAAGACTACAGCTATGGAAAAGACCCACTTTAGAAGCTAGATTTGAGCTACTTGATTTAATCACAACATGTCTGCACTATATACCACTAATATGATTTTAATTTTGTTTATATTTAACATTTTTTATTTTATCCTCCATTGTCTGGGAAGTAGAGGAGAGTCTGAATTCAGCTTTGTCAAGTATAAACTAGCCTTTTAGAAATCATCATAATGAGCTTGGCATAGTGGCACACATTTGTAATCTCAGCACCCTAGGAGACTAAGGCAGGAGGATGGCAAACTCAAGCCCAGCCTAGGCAACTAACTCAGTGCCTTAGTGAGACTCTTATCTCAAAATTTTAGAAAGAAAAATATTTAAAAGGGCTCGGGATATAGCTCAGTGTAAAGGCCCCGTGTTTAATCCTCAGTTTGAAAAAACAAAATGAAATCAGAGTTGTGAACTCTTTTACTGCATTTTACAATTTGACACTGAGAATTTTTGTCAATATGGTATTCCTTCTGGTATTTTTGTCAAAGGAATGTCTGATACTCATAATGAAGACATCGTTTGTGCACATTTTCTGTGGACTCATATAGGCAGCTGAGAAATACCTGCAGAAATTCAAGCCATTTGTAAATAGAAACAAAATAAAAGCCTAGCTCAGTTTCAAGATGAGCAATTTTGAAGCCCTTACCAAGTTGAAAAAAAAAAAAAAAAAAAAAACAACTTGAACCACAGTTAAACAACTAGACAACTTTCTTTCCCTGGTGTTACAAACTCTGCACACATACAAACAACTGAACTGAATCACAGTGTGCTTGATTTAAGCCTACATTTCTCAGTTGGGATGAGGGAAGAAAACTGTACTCTGCTGCCCTTCTGACATGCAGCTGTTGAGGTTACTGGCAGCTAAAGCAGTGGACAGGGAGATTCCACTCCTCTGGCTTGATCTCTCTGCCTTCTCTGTTCCTATCTCTGGACTAATTTTCCCTCTGCTGTACAGCAGACTAGTAAGCAATAAGAAAAGGTTGAATTTTAGAGTTGAGCATCCTTGAATTCCCGAGTGTTGCCACCTGTATACCTCACCCATGATGCCAGCTTCCCCTCAAAACATCCTGTGATTTCTCCACTCACCTGGGATCACCGCTCTCCCAGAGAGGACCCGCTGAGGGGATTGAACCAATATTTAAATATTTGTTCCGTTCTCACATACACTGTGTTTTAGTGATTTATTTTCTAAATTTTATAACAGAAATTGTAAAAGCCTCGAAATCACAGAACAGCCTTTGTTCTCCTTAGCTGATCCCTCTGTGCCCCACAGAGAGGTGCTCAGCTAGGGCTTCCTAACTCTGACGGTCTGCAAGTGAGAATCTTGTCCTGGTCTTCCGTGCCCTTGTCTTCAGTTCTTCACAGATATTAACAGTCTGCCTTTACACCACGTTTTCAGAGCATAGTAATTTCTTTCTGAGAAAAAGCATAGTTTATTTTTAATTACAGAAGTAATTCTTAACCCGTCACCCCAAATTCTTAACCCATTACCCAAAGATAGCTTTTGTTAGCAATTTGGAGCATGTACTTACCTGTAATATTCTACTCTTCCTTTACACAGCAAGAATTTGAGGATTAGAGAGACAAAGTCTTTGGCAAAAGTCACACAGTAAGAGTCCAGGTATGAATTTACGCCTATCTGACTCCAGAGCTTGCTTTCTGGAAAAAGCTGATTAAATGGTTGATCCTGACCCATAAAGGGGTTTAAGAGATGCCACCCCAAAATATGCCTTTTGTTATACTGATTATTTTGAGCTGAAGGTAGGAGAACAGCAGAGGAAAGGAGGGGCCTTTTGGAACTGCCATTAACTGCCTGCAGATGGGTCCTCCAAAACAATCTCAGTTGTCACCAGGAGCCCCTTGAGAGTTTCATCAACATTCACTCTTACCAGGGGAGAACAGACTGGAAGTTGAAACCACACCCGGACACACTTTGTCCCAAGCTGTTACTTATTCTAAGGGATCATTCATCTTTCCCCAAATCATTTACTGTCCTCTGGATGGCCTACATCCTTCTCTTCCTCCTGTTCCTATGTAAAGGGCGCATAAACTCCCAAGTCACTGACCTCCGGGTCTTTGAGATTCGTAGTGCCCTTGATACAGGAGAAAGAAACTCTCAACCTGAAAGTTATTTGGGATGAGTTTGTGTTCTCTAAAATGGAAGAATGAATTATAGGAACAATGGAGGTTAAGAGCAGAATATATTTATCGAGGGAAAGAAAGCTTCTGTCTGGAAAGAGAGACAGAAGGGGGGCCGAGTGGGTTGCCCAGGGAACCTGACTTTTCCAGGGATTTTTATAGAGCAAAATCACAAGGTAAGGTGGGCTCAAGGTGGGAGGGGGAATGGGAAATCACAAGGTGGGCATGAGTTGGGACAAAACTATGATAAACCAGTAAGAACTGTTCAGATAAAATTGATTAACTTGGCATCAGTGGGGAAGTGAGTCACTGTAGCAAGCAGGCAGGAACACAGAGCAGGAGCTTTTCCTGTGGAGGGTGGGGTCAGTCACTCTTCAAGGTGATCCCTAGCTATTTAGAATATCAATCCCTGATGTCTGCCCCTAGGGAGGTATGTGGATGTGTTTTTTTAATCTTTTGTCTTGAGGTCTGACCCGCAGCAAGTACAGTCTCTGTTTGCAAGGTATCTTGTCTTCCATACTAGCTCCTTTGAGGGTCTGTTCCAGTCTGACTACCTATAATATTTCTGTTTAACTCAGCTGCCTATAACACCCTCATGCACATAACAGATTTGTGTGCGTTTCTCCCATTAATTTCCCTGTTGTCAGTTCACTTTGTAGGCTCAGTTACTAAATTCTCAGAGGTTAGAGGGAATGTCTTCCCCTCCCTAAGCTGCCCTGGTAATTATAGTGTTTTGGGGTGCTTCTGGAGTGATCAGAGCTGCCCTTCACTGCTGGTACTTCCTTATCTCTTATGCATCTCTTATGCAGCCAGCTGCGGTCACTCTCCAACTGGAAATTTCTTTTACTTGGTCCATACACTGTCTTCACCTGGCACTCCCCACGGGCACTTGCTGGTCCATAGCATACCTGACTTCTCTACTGCCTTAAACACTAGTTTGCTCATGTCTCTCCACCACTTTTCTTCTTTGATTTCTTTTTATTTTTATACTGGGAATTGAACTCAGGACCTTGTGCTTGCCAAGCAAGGCACTGTGCTGCTGAGCTATATCCCCAAACCTCTCCTCTTTGACTTCATGTTTCTACTCCATCCCCATGTTAAGGACTGTCTTGTGTCAAAGTTCCTACACCAAAGCCCGAATCCCCAAGGTGACTATGTTTGGTGATTGGGTCTCAGAGGTATAAAAAAGGTTAAATGGAGGTGTAAGTGTAAATCCTTAATCCACATGACTTATAGATTTACAGGAAGAAGAGAAGGCTTCATGGGTGCATGGGTCATGTGAAGACACAGGCACAAGGCACAAGGCTAGGAATTTAGCAGTCCTAGCAGGTAAATGGACCCAGTTTCTGCCTGCTTGTCCAATTGCTCCTTCACAATCCCATCACAACCCTCTTTTCCTCCACTTATTGATCAAATGCTGGTATGTACTGATTTTCTTCTCTGCCTCTTGTCTAACTCCTACTGGGCACAATACTCATCTTTAAGTTTTCATTGAAAAGATATGATAATTTCCAAATCTACATATCAATTTTTGATTTCTGACCAAAGCTGCCATTAATCCAGTGGCCTATGTCTTCACGGATATTATTCTGGCATCACATGCTCACTATTCCAAAATAACCCAAAATGTACATCACTTGCGTACTTTCTCCATATCCAAAAAGAATTTATAGCTAGGTGTGGTGGTACATGACTGCAGGCCCAGCAGCTTGGAAGACTGAGGCAGGAGGATCACAAGTTCTAACTCAGCCTAGTACAGTAGCGCGTTGCCTAGGCTGTTAGAACAGTAGTGTACTCATCATACACTACTTGCTAGAGGTTTTCTCAAAGTCTAAAAAGAGCAGAGGATGGAGTGGAGACAGAGATAGAGACAGAAACAGAGAGGAGGAGGAGGAAGAAGAAGAGGAAGAGGAGAAGGAGAAGGAGAGGAAGAGGAAGAGAATGAGGGAGAGGAAGAGGAAGAGGAGAGGGAAGAAAGGACAAAGGATTTCTATCTCCAGCTCATAACCCAAACCACAAACGTAAATGGCAGCTAAAGGTGAGCACCTGCTCTCCAGGCCCAGCCACACACGGGCTTCCCTTCGCTCTCTGAACAGCTCCTGCATCTACGCTGCTCGCACCCCCGCCGCGGATCGCACGCCAGCTGCATCTCTTGTGTCCCACGAGGGTTACCTCCGCGTCCCGCGCTCCTGACTCCAGTTTCATCTCTTCCTTCAACCTTCACTGCTGTCTCGACGTTTCCCATGCAAGATAGAAACATTAAAAATGCTTCACTGGCTTCCTGTTAAGTTCAGGATAGATTTAAACCTACTCTTCATCCATTTATTCATTACACAATATTTGATTCTCTGCTATGACTGAAAGACTGCTTTAAATGCTAAAGACATGAAGACTCCAAAG
This sequence comes from Dinomys branickii, assembly GCA_004027595.1. Taxonomy (NCBI): domain Eukaryota; kingdom Metazoa; phylum Chordata; class Mammalia; order Rodentia; family Dinomyidae; genus Dinomys; species Dinomys branickii. The sequence continues at coordinate 73,771 of PVLD010004017.1, forward strand.
AAGTGACCCTAACATTTCATCAAGGGAATTAGGCTGCTTTATAACCTCACGTGAGACATACATAAGGAAATGACTAATATTAATACGCACTTTTTTTTCTTTTTTTGTGGTACTGAGGATTGAACTCAGGAACTTGCACTTGCCAGGCAGGCGCTTATTCCACTGAGCTATATCCCCAGACCCCCTTTTTTGCTTTAAATCCCCATGATGTTACTAATGCCATCATATGCTATGAAATGCTCAGAGTACCACAGAGCAGGCATGAGGCCACCAAGGAAGCCTGAGAGCAGAAGTCCTAAAGAAAAAAACATATCTTTGGAGCTGTGTCCTGAAGGATGGTCATGGGAAGATGTGTGGACCATAGTACAGATGAGGGGTAAGGCGTACGAAAGGAAGATGCTCAAGCCGAAAGAGTTTGAGGAAATACAAAGGTTTTGGAGTCCCCCGAGTATAGATCTGAAGGGACTCTTAGATTGAATTATTGGCTCCTATGTGGGTTTGGGGCTTATTTTGCAAAGGGAACAATATAATACAGCACACATATTTTATAAGATTATTTGTAATAGTCACCCAAAGATGAAACACAAAAGAGTGCAGGAAATCTGTCCACATATGAAGACCAAGGAATCTAGCTGAGGGCCTAGATCCCACAGAAATGTCCTGCATAAGTCCAGCTGAAGACTGAAAGCTCTTAACAATGCATTCCACAAGTCCAACTGGAGGCCTAGAGCCCATAACAATATCTCATGCAGGAGATATTGTTTCACGAATCTGTGCAGGGAAGGCCCAAAGTTCAGTGGTGGAACCTAGGAAGTCTGTTCCAGCAGGATACAGGATCTGTGATAGCAGGCTGAGGGATCTGCACTGGAGACAGGAAGCAACATGCAAAGTAAGAACCAGAGCTCCCCTGAAAAGTACCACAGCCATCCTCAGCAACACTGAGGTCCCGAGCTCCTCCAGTGAAGAAGACAGTTAAATTCCCATCAGGGAAGCCAACACAGCAAGCTTCTCCAGCAGACTGGCAGAGCACCATCTTCCCCTCAGCAGAGAAGTAATGCTCAAAGTGAGGACCAGAGCTCCCCCAAAGTGAACCGAAGCTATTCTCAGTGCCAACAAGGTCCTGAGCTCCTTGGAGGATGAAAACAGCTAAGTCTATCAGGAAAGCCAGCATGACGAGCTCCTTCAAAGGAGCCAACAGCTCCTTACAGCTTCTACGAGCTCCCTACAGCCTTTCTCAGCTCCCAACAGTCTAACTTCTTCTCCAGTTCTGCCTCTTATACTGCTGGCAACAATCCTCAGGTGGGCCTCCCACACCCAGCACCACACTTATGTAGCTGAGGGTTATAAGTTGACCACCAGCTGTCCATCCACTATAGCTCCAATTGTACACTGCTCCCTGAATCCATTCTTTTATCCTTATGACTATGTAGTTCCTTCCCCTAGAGGCAGGGGCAAAGGCAAAGGGCACTCCTTTTTCTTTTGACATTATCTCTGGTCTCATCACTGAGGACAACCAGGTTTGATACAGATGAAGCAAGGGAAGGTTTGTCCTGTGCCTGCAGGAATGGGCTTGCACTGTAGTTCTATCATGACACGGGGTAGAATGGGCTTTGTTAGCCCGGTAGTCCAGGCTAACATGAGAGACACATGGAACAGACTTGGATCCAAGTTCCCTCAGAATTGAAGCCTGACCTCCATGAACCACTCTCTAGACAACGTAGTGAGCCTCTGCCAGTCCATACATGTATGAGCAAGAATGAATTGATGACATTAAATCACTGCCTTCTGGGGTGGCTGGTCATCCAAAATTTTATAGGTAATGTTTAAGAACAAAAGTAATGTGAAGAGTCAGGAATCACAGAAGTGACGCTAACCATGTGGGAAGGTATGAAGGTCCTCACAGGCAAAACTATCATAGGATTTGTCTTGAGAGATGGAGATGAAAGGTAGCAGATTATAAACTTTGTGTCATCTGTAATTTTTGTTATATAAAAATATTATACAATATGGCTAGAATCATTTGTTACTTACCTAAAGTTAATATTCCCCTTCTACCTTGCCTTTAGAAATCCAATTTTATTTAGGTATTTACGACTTGGGCTGTACATATATTCCTCCTTCCTCACTCCTTTCATTTCCAGTTTTCTTCCTCTTTTCTTTTCCTTTCTTTTCTTTAGGAAGAGGCAGGTATGAGATCTTTCTCTGTTGCACACACTGGTCTTGAATGCCTAGACTCAAGGGATCCTGCTACTTCAGGCTCCTGAATAGTTAGAATTATAGGTACATGCTAGCACATCTGGCTTGGATAGAGCTGCATCAGAAGCAAATTTTCTTCTTGTCTAGTAATGTCATGATTTAGCTCCGGCCAAGGAAATGCAAGAAGAAATCTGATAGGACTTGTGGAAAAACCTTTTTCTTATCTGATAAGAAGTCTTTAAAAAGAATCATTTTTCCTTCATCCCTTCTTTCACCTACCTTTAAACATCGTTGGAGGGGGATAAAACTATTGGAAAGCTGAAGTCACTGTTCAACAAAGAAAGGAAGGTCAAAAAGTCTTACCAAGAGAGACACTGAGTCAGTGCTAGCAATTATCTCAGTGTGGTCATTCTGTAAGTATGGTGGGTCATTTTTAAAAATGGCCATCATCTCTCCCTTCCTTCTCTGCACTCATATGGTGACCCTTACATGGAGGGGTGGGATGGATCTATTTTTTTTTAACTTTTCTGTTTTCTTGAATCTAGGTTAGCTTGCTTTTACCAATAGAAAACAGTGGAAGCAACAGAGACCTGAGACTGGTCTCACCAAGAGACTTCCACTCTCAGAAGCCAGTTACCAGGTAAGAATCTCAAGTACCCTGAGACCATCATGCAGTGACAAAGCCCAAGCTGACCAGTGACAGCAAACACCAGGAGGAGTGGAACCAGCAAAGCGATCCCAGTCGAGACTGCAGAATATCGAGAGACAATAAACTGACATTATATGAACTGTTAGTTCCACTCAGAAACCCATTTCTAATTCAGAGAAGCCCATTGGTGAAATCAAAAGGGGAAGATATTCCAGTCACCACATAGCTGTCAGATTTGTACCAAAGATGCAGCCACACCAACTATGAGTTCAGGACAGAATGGTTTCTTCAATTAACTTGTGAATTCTAAATACAAGCACATGTTTTTCTATGTGTATGTGCTCCAAGTGTTTAGATGTTGTAAGCATATAAATGTACAAATTTTAGATTCTACTTAGTATTTATTCATTTTTGTACACTGCTGGAAATTTTTTAAAGGTTTCACACATTTATTCCTGAACTAACCAACTAGTGCTGATCATAAAAAAGACAGTCAGATCCTCCATTAAACATACCAGCTCTGTCCAGATAGGTGCCGCTTTTAGCTTCATTTGGAGAGATGACCATGGCCTTGATGTAGAATCAGTGTGTGCTATCTTAGGACCCTGACAATGTAAATGGATATCACTCCCTTAAGCAATTCTGTATCATTCAACTTGATTCTTCTCCAGGGTCTTTTCTTAAAGTGTACTTGATTTTATTACCAGTTTTCTTCTGAATTCACTGGGAAATGGGACTAATTTGCTTTTGTTTCTTAACCAAGGAATTGCCTGATGCTGAAAGTCCTCCGAGAAGACAGGCTGAGGAAGAGAGAAAAGTACATGGAGTGCAGTGGCAGAAAAGATCAGAAACACTGGGGTATCTGGACACACAAGTGTGACCTAAGGTCCTACCTTCCAGACCTGAGTGAAGACAATGCACTAAAGGGGTTTAGGTCAGGAAACAGAGATGATTAGACGTAATGAGGTAAAATTTTCTATCAGCAATTAGATGTCTGGAGAAAGAGTCTGAAATCACAACACTGTGTTCAGAAAACAAGTGTGAAGTAAAAGTCTGAACTATGGTCATATCTTGGTGATAGAAGGAGATCAATACACTGGAAAGATGATGAGCTCAGCTTAGCAAGGACTGGTGTCTGAGCTGACCCGGAGTAGCAGAGAGGGTGCTTTTGCAGAGGTAAAAGTGCAAGCAAACTACACCTTAATGTAGCAATGTTAACTGGCGTGGATTGGCCAGCGCATTTACTCTATGTGTGAATAAGTGACTTTAGTCCCAACCACAATCTTCTGGGGTATGCAGCACGGTCATAGACATTGTACAGTTGGGCAAACTGGACCACAGAGAGATCAGTTAACAGCAGAACCAGAACTCTGTGTCTGCCATACGATGCATTGGTTCTTAGCTCCTCTTTTATCTGCTCCCATTACACCATAGCACAGCTTGGCATTCCCCACTGTGGTAGTCTTATTTACTTATTGACAGTATTATTTGGTACTAGGGATCAGCCTAGGGCCTACAAAGTGAGCTAAACCCACTCTCCCACTATTCATTTTGAGGCAGGATCTCCTGAAGTTGCCAAGTGTTTCGGTCTCAAACTTGGTGAGTCTCTTGACTCAGTCTCCCGAAGCCCTGGCATAGGAGGTGTGGTGCACCACAAGCGACTCAAATCTTCTCTCAGGCAGGTGCTTTGGTTTGGTGCTGGGAATTGAACTCAGGACTTTGAGCTTGCCAGGCAGGTGCTTGTGCTGCTGAGCTATATCCCTGGCCCTCAAATGTTCTTTCAAAATGCTGAAAAATGCTTCCTAAAAGTGAGAATGTTATAAGCAGGTGACCATAGATTTTACTTCCACAGAGAGAATTTACATCCTTAACAGTTATATAGTAGTCATTTCCATCTTGTCAAAACATGAATTGCTAATTATCTCTTTTTAAGAGGAAAATTACAACCAAATAGTTTTAATTTTTTAAAAATCTAACTTAATGCTCACTTCTTTGGAAACACTGGACTTCGTTATCCTTTGGCCATTGCTTTCCAAGTGTTATAATCATTCAGCTTAATAGCAGTTCTTAGTGAAACTATAAGCCAAACCCTGAAAGACATCTAAACAAACCTGCTATTGTTTTAATTACAACAAAGTGTTTTAATTGTTTGTTTTGTAACGGTACAAAGCTGTTAGCAATATGTGTTACTTGACTTGATATATCTTATAGTAGACTTATGTAGTCAGATAAATGATGTTGGTAACCATTTTGAGTTATCTGTTTATCTATATTTTAATGTAATGTATTATACTAGTTTTCATTAAGAGCCATATTTTAGGGGCTGGGGATATAGCTCAGTGGAATAAGCACCTGCCTAGCAAGCACAGGGTCCTGAGTTCGATCCCCAGTACCGCAAAAAAAAAAAAAAAAAATGCTGGGATTATAGGCATGTGCTTCCACAGCCAGCCGGAGCCATATTTAATGTATAATTCAAATCCACGGTATTGCACACTTCAGAATACATAAATTGTATGTGTACTATTTGTATTCACTGATACTTGAGGTTTTTCAGGTAAGCATTTTGTACCCTAGTCAAACATAAATACTTGAAGAGTGACCGCATTGGAAAGCTCTCACCTAAAGGCCACCCCTTAGGCAGCTCCTGCCACGCTTTTGCCATTTTTACCCTCAATCTGTGCCAAAGAATGTGTTCATTAGCATAAGGGAGATCAGGAATGAATTTTCATTGTGAAATGATTGGTGCTCAAGATACGCAAGTTGGCATAAAGGATTACACAAGCTGTGGCATGAACGGGGCCTGTGGTCCGTGTTCTTTGCAGTGTAGCCCTAGCCCTACGTACCTGGGCTGCGGCCAACCATTTTTGGAAATATACTGACATTGATCTCAGACTGTATTCTGTTGCTAGAAGGTTTTCATATTTTCTTAGAGTGATCATTTTCTGTAAAATATACTCTGAGTATGTGAAATGACCAAAGGCAAAGTGTTTATTTAGAGAAGAGTCAATGATGGTTTGCTAATAGACATCACAGGAGAAATCATTCTGCAACTCTCACTTTTCTGTTACTTGGTTGCCAGGATGTGATATGACTTTGCATTTGCATGCATTTTTAACTCTCCCTTCTACCAAACTTAACCAAATATTTATCAATGATGGACTAACTCCTCAGTTCACAGGAGTTCCTAAAGGCAAAAGAACTTGAGGTTAATTGCTAAGAATGATTGTAAAAAATATTTGGTAATGAAATAGTTCTGCTGTAGTTTATCAAAGTTGAGGAATGCACAGCATGATATGTGCTCTTGCACAATTGTTTGCGCAAGTCTCAGGAGGGTATTAATTATTAACCTGCTGAATCATTGAAAAAGCATGTGCCAGTTGGGCCCTGAAGCATTTCAAAGAGTTGCCTCCTCTTGAAGCTGACAGTAAACTCACTGGTTCGTGTTTAGAATTGCTGTGGTAAATACTTGTCTCCAAGTCATAATAAAATTAAACCATCTGTGTCTCACTTAGTCATTCCGCACCCTTAAAGCTCTAGCAATGCCATTGGTTCTCTAGGGTTCCAGAAGAAGTGGTTCAGAAAGGCTGCCTTTGAAATTGTCCTTATCATTTTGCCTCCACACATAAAACAATGTCCTGAAAGAACACTAAAACATAGGGAATTTTTGCTCAATACTTAATGTTCATTTGACGGATTTTATAGATACCTGTTATCACGCTGTACGTTTTTTCATCTCAGCCATCTGCACCAATGAAATCTATTCACTCCTTTTATGGGCAACATAAAAAAAGAAAGAAAATTAGGTCATGGTTTTACCATATTTTCTTATTGGCTCTTTTACATAAATATCACAAAATATTACAAAATAATAATTCTGTATATAAATCCTACTTCTGGTTGAAATGTACAACCTCTAGTTAGACCTAAAAAATAATATTGATGCAGTGTGTCATAGAGTCTCCACAGACATGACCTGATTTATTCTTTCTGAAAACTACATGATGTAAAAGATTATTTGTATAAGTATCCTTATTGAGAGAGAGATTATTACCTTATAGGTGAAATTGATATTTCAAGATATTAGAGACTTTCCCAAGGCTACAGAGACAGTAAAAGCCAAAATATAATTCAGTTATTTAACTCTTCTTTCCTCCCTTCTTTATGTATTCTGTACCTGCCTTTCTAGTGGTGTATGTGTCTCTAACTGTAAGGAGGTTTTCCCCACCACTGCTCCCTCAGGGTATGGTGGCACGCTGGAGTTCGTTCTCAGAGACCAGATGCCATCACTCACTCCTGGCCCACAAATGCTTTCTAGACAGAGTATCTGAGAGGCATTGCTATAGCACAACCAGTTTAGTTTGATGATTATCAATTAGCAACAGTAGCTTCATACAAACAGTTTAATGGACCTGTCTCTCAAGGAGGGTTATCCCTGTGTGGGGTGGAGGGCAGTAGGCATGCACAGTGGGATTATGGGGATAACAGTATTCTAATCACTGTTTGGGCACTTCTAAGATTCTCTTATGATTTTCTTGTCCTATTGCCTGGCCTTCAACCTCTTGATGCTGAAAGCCTCTATTGAACCAGAAAATGGCTTTTCTGAATGTGATTTTCTGCTATAGGTTTATAAATGTGGCTTCTCTCTTCTTTATGCAGAAGACTATATTTTTTTTAAAAATAGGAGATTCTTAGAAGGGCAAAAACAATTCTAGGCAACAAAGGCAAGGCAGGGGGTATCACAATCCCTAACTTGAAATTATGCTACAGAGCTACTATGTTAAAAATATCATGGTGCTGGGGAAAAAAAAAGACCTAAAGATCAACAGAACAGATTAGAAGATGCAGAAGCAAGTGAAAAAACACTCAGTGACTTTATTTTTGACAAAGGAGCCAAACAGGTTCACTGGAAAAAAGACAGCCTGTTTAAAAAAGAGTTCTGGAAAAGCTGGCTTTCCATATGCTGGAGACTAAAGCTAGACCCATATCTATTTTAACGTACTAAGCTAAAATCAAAATGGATCAAAGATCTAAATATTAAAACAGAAAAACAATCTAGTAGAAGATAAAACAGGTAGAACTCTTGAAGACATAGGGGTGGGGAAAGATTTCACATAGAAACCTTAACTGTATAGGAATCAACACTATAAATCAACAGTTGGGATCTCATCTTTTTAAAAAGCTATTGTACAGCAAAATAAATCACCAACAGAGTAAAGAGACAGCCCACAGAGTGGAGAGAAATTTTAGCCAGTTGTTCCTCAGACAAAGGATTAATATTTAGAATACATGAAGAACTGAAAAAAATCATACCCCATAGATGTAAAGACCCAATCCAAAAATGGGCATCTGAATACATACTTCTCAGATGAAGAAGTAGAAACAGCAAATAAATATATATGAAAAAATGTTCATCACCACTGGTCATTTGGGATATGCAAATTAAAACAATGCTGAGGTTCCATTTCACTCCACAAAGTATGGCTATCATCAAGAAATCAACCAATAACTAGTATTGGCAGGGATGTGGGAACAAAGGAACCCTTGTCCACTGTTTGTGGGAGTGTACACTAGTGCAATCACTGTGGAAATGAGGGCAGATCCTTTAAAGAACTGGGAATAGAGGTCCCATTTGACCCAGCTACTCTCCTTCTTGGAATCTTCCTAAAAGAATTAAAATCATCACACCACAGTTGTATATGCACACCCATGTTTATAGCAGCACAGTTTGTAATAGCTAAATCTTGGAAATAACCCAAAAGCCCATCAACTGCTGAATGGATAAAAAAGTGTGATTATTTTATACAGTGGAGTACTAGTCAGCCATAAAGAAAGATAAACTTGAGACATTTATAGTTAAATGAATGAACCTTGAGAACATACTTTTATGTAAAATAAATTGGACAAACATATAAATATCATATTGTCTCACTGGTATGAGAAACTGAAAGTGTAAATAAGAAGCAAAATATATAATAGATATTGTGAAATAGGAAGAAATTGTTCAAAAGGAAAGGGGAACTAGAGAGGTAGGAGGGGAAAAGTAAGCAAAAAGAAGAAAAAAATGAGAAAAGAAGGATAAAATGGAAACAAGATTTTCTAAATAAGGAGGGGAAGAGAGGTTGAAGAGGGGAGGGAAAAAGGAAAAATTAGAAATCAAGATATATCATATATAGGTGTGATATATCATATATAGTGTGATCAGTATGTATATCTTAAATGGTACCAATAAACAATAAAAAAGAAAATAAATAGGCGATCCTAATGTATAGTTCATGTAATTTATTTGTGTGCAAAATGTTTACATAGTTATACATGTAAATTTTTCAAAAGAGAAAATCCTAAATTTTATGAGATTTTCAAAGTGGTCTGTGGTCAAAAAAAGAAGTTAAGAAAACTTAGAGTGAGTGGCAGGTCTGGGAAGCAAACCTAGCTACATCATCCTAACCGCCTTGCTGACTTTCTAACTTCCATCTCAGTGACCATGAGCAACTAATCTAAGGTTTTTCTTTCCTAATTTAAGTTTAAAATTAAAATTATAATCATGCCGTTATGGTTGATACATTGTGTCAACTTGGGGAGTAGTGGTTTGACTGAGTGATTCAGCAGGTAGCCAGGGTGCTTACTTTGTATACATCCTGAGCCTGTGGAAGAGGAGGGCATGGAGACTGTGAGAGCTACACGCCCCGTGGGTGGGGGTAGCCTGTTTACAATGTAAGGGGAGAGAAGAGGCTGCTTGCTGCCATGTGCCGCTCTGCCTCAGAACCAGCCAAGTGTGGGCTGAAACCTCCACGAACTGCAAGCTAAATAAACCTTTCCTTCCTTCATTTTGGGTGTTGGTATTTTGTCTCAGCAATGAGAGAAAAGTAACCAAGACACATGCCATCTTACTATTCACAGCAATATGGCAGAGATACAGCTTTCTTTATTCCTTGTGGTAAGTACGATAAGTTTCCCAGATGCTGTGTAAGAAGCCAAACACAAGAAGACTCCAGGTGGGAGAAGATGAAAGCAGCCAGCCTGACCCTCCAGATTTAGGGATTACTTGACAGGATGTCTTTTGTTTATTTTTTAGTACATGTATTCCAGACACAAAACTGAAGAAGCGAGCCACTAATGAACATCAGTAGGTCAGACAAATAAAGTAAGGCAAACATAACTGTAATGAAAAGTTTGGTGCATAGACTCAACACCACATTAGAAAGAACAGAGGAAAGAGTTGATGAAATAAAAGAATAGAAATTGCCCAATATGAATGGCAGAGAGAAGACAGAAACAAAAATAAAGCCTTAGGGATCTGTGAGGTGACAACATGTCTAACATCCTGGTCATCAGAATCCTGGAGGAATAGAAATGCATGAAAAACTGCCTGAGAAAACAATGAGATTTTTCAAAAGAGAAGGGAACCAGGATAACACTAATATCACTTCAAATATGTAGAGAGGAAATACTTTACGACAATTTTACCTGGAAGAGGGTAAACCATGAAAGGTGAGGAGAAATTTCTGTAAGTTAAACTAATAAAATAGTGGCACCTACAGACTATAGTGAGCAATGTACATGCTGTGTGAAACCACTAATAAAGCTAAATGGACATGATAAGTAAACAGAGCCCCAAGGACCTGCGAGAATATACCTGTATCTGAAAGTCAAGTCATCAGTGTTCTGGAAAACAGTTTGGCAGTTTCTTAAACAACTGAACATAAAAGTAACACACAGCTCCATAATTTTATTCCTGGGCATGTATTCAGAAAAAATGAAGATATGTATTCATGAAAAAAAGAAAACTGTCACAGTAAATTTATCTGTAATAGCTCCAGACTGGAAATAACACATATGTCATTCAAGACAACGAGTAGTTAAGCAGTCTGTGAATGTATACATGTATGCCACCGGGATAATATTCAGCACTAGAAAAGAATGAACTACTGGTATATGCAACAACTTAGATAAATATCCAGAGAAATATGCCAAGAAAAAAATGCTGAATGTAGAAACTTTTCTGCTTTATGCTTCCATTTATGTAACTCTTAAAATGACAAAAATATAAAAATGAAGAACATGTCAGTGTTTGCCAGATCTTAAGGCGGAATTGAGGCAGTAAGAAATGGGCATGGCCACAAAGAAGCGATGTGAGAAAATATGGATGGTAAAGAAATGTTTATATCTTTTTCTTTTGTACCAGGAATCGAACTCATGACCTCAGACTTGCCAGCCAAACACTTATGTTGCTGAGTTATATCCCTGGCTGGCTTTTTTTGTTTGTTTGTGTTTACATCTTGACTGGGTCAGTGTCATTATCTTGGTGGTAATATGGTCCTACAGTTTTGCTCAGGAACCATTGAGTGAGGGGTTTGGGGCACATGGAATATTTCTGCCTTGTTTCTTTTAACTATGTCTGAATTTAAAATACCTCAAAGTAAATTTTTGATTAAAAATCATACCTATCATTGTGCTAATGCCTATGAAAAAGTTTTCTAGCTGGCAAATGCATGAATATATATAATATATATTATATATATTTCATTCCATGTGTTTGAAACTTGCATTTAATCAGTCTGTTGCACTCAAAGCATTTCAAAGATTTGATTACCAGGTACTGAGTGTGCAGGGAAAGGGAAATAATTAATGAGTATGCAGGGCTGATCCTGGTTATAATGAGAGACAGACACAAACACCCCTGAGTGAACACACATAATGGGGCTTCTTTTGAGAATGTTGCCTCCAGTGATGGTAAGTACCAGTGATTCACCAGTGAGTGGATTCCAAAATAGGTTTCAAAAGCCATGGATGGAAGTCACTGGGTTATCCCAAAGCAGGATTGAAAAGATTTGTGAAAATGTTTGTAAGTGATAAGTTTAGTCCCAAGCATACAGTAGGTGTGTAATAAGCTTTTGTTGATCAAATGACTAGCATACTGCTAAATACTTGGGAGCAGTTTGTACTCAAATTAAATCTGCATTAGGATCTTCTACAGACACCTCAGAGTTATTCTGCCCATTTCTGAACTGGCACCTCTGTCTCTGTGGCCCAGTAAGACACATTTCTTGCATTTCTGTGTTAACAAATACCAACATTCATAGATATGATTCGGATCATGCCAGACAGCTCAAAATCTTTCTAGACTTTTTTTCTATACCCTAAATCCACTGGAATCAAATGCTTAGCATCTCCTTAATTGTCCGCCTTCTTCACCCTCGCAACCCCTGGCTTCTTTGCTTCCTTTGTCATTTCTCAACTAGATAGTTTTGTATTACCTCTGTCTTCAAGGTGCACAGTGACTCATTTTGTGGGATGCTTCACTGATTATACCAGTTATTTTGAAGATAAGATTAATAACCATTTCTTGAGCTCTTGCATTTAATATATGCTCTGCTAAGCCACTTGCACACACTAACTGTTGGGAAGGGTTAGAAGGCATTTTGGTTGTCCTGTCTGACCTATACCTGCCCTTTACTCCTAGACCCACATAACTTTTTATTTCTGCATTTTTTTCTAGGTTTTAACTGATTTTTTTCTGTTGTATACCCACATTTTCTGGCAGGGTGATGGCAGCTTCTCTGCAGGAAGACAAATGTTCATTAGCTTTGCCACCTAAAGGTTAAGACAGGGGCCTGTGATTCATTTGTAGCCAACAAGAAGTTGGCTGTTGTTGGTGGTGGTGGGTACGGCATCTGACAGAATCTTGCTACTCTTAGTAAGAGATGCATGCCTTTTCTTTTTGGGTTAATGGAGAGGGCTATGCAAAGAGTTGGCTGGAGCCTCAGAAGCCTCCTAGCAGACAGGAGGAAGTGATGCTGGAAGCAGACATCAGCAGGTGACAATACGATAGAAGCTGATACAATTGATGTGAAACTTTGGATTTCTAAATGATGATTTGGGTAAAAGCAGCACCCTCTATGTAGAAGTGAGGAGTAAGGTATAGATCACTAGAAATTCTGGTGCCGTCTTCCTGCCTTCCCTAACAGCGGGGAGCCCACCAATGGGCAAAGAAAAACACAAAAGTGGGAAAAAATATAGGAAAATGAGACCTGATGACATTGTGGACTTTGGGATCTAACCTCAAGGCTATTCTGGCTTTGAGTTCTCCAAAGGTGTGAGTGTTCATGTTCCCTTATTATATTAACCAGTTTGGGATATCTGCGGTGTGCATATAGTCCTTGCTTAATCACATTTTAAACTAAAGTCTATTCCAGATAAAGGACCACAGTATAAATACAGAAATATGGACTCTAATATACATTAAAAGAATGTAGTCATTTTGTCTATGTACAATAATTCCTCCTTCCAGTATCACTGAAATCATGACTGAGTATAAATACAAGTTCTTCACATTAGAGAGCAACGATATTAGTGTTTCTTTGCAGCTACGCTGAGACTCTGAAATCATGACCCTTTTATCCATTGTGGAAACGTATAACTACCCGAGCTCACAGAAATAAAATATTTTGTGAAATGCTATACTTACACTCACATACACATGTGTAATGTTATGAGGTTTCTATTTTCTTTATCAAAGCAGAAGTTTACATTTTTAAGGATTTAGTATTATATTTGTTGAAGAAATAGATAAATCAGTCTCTGAGATTTTTTCTTAAAGTTTTATAAAGAGTTCAAGAAGGCTTAAATTCAATCTGGGAAAATTTAGGTTTTTATTAGAGATAAAGAAGTGGAAATGTACCTGAAATATTTTGGTTGACAAGCTGAAATCCACGTGCCATATATGAAATTCTAGGAAGAATAGTGATTATGAAAGTAAAAAAAAATCATTCTTCACTTTTTTTGTCAAAAATTGAGTTCAATATCCATTCAACAACAACAAAAAACCAAAACAAACAAAAAACAAAAAAAATAAAGAGAATAAAAAAACAAACCCCCAAACCCCAAAATAAAACCAAAAAAAAACCCAAAAAACAAAAAACAAAACAGAACAAAAAACAAACAAACAAAAAAACAACAAAAAAAATCTGTTCAACTATTACTGAGACACAAATGGACTCTTTTATTTGCCCTAAAAACTTGGTTCTATCATTGTAAATTTCTATCATTTTGTTTTGAGGTCATTATCATTTTTGTTGTTTTGATTTTGTCTTTGTTGTTGTTTTGTCAGTTTTTTTAATTAGTAAAATTTTAAAAAGCCACAAAACTTGGTTCTGCTCTTCTGAGAGTTTTTATAAACTTGCATAATTGACATGTAAATATCAAGTCACAACAGAGCTCCTTGGATCTCCTCACAGCTTGTAGTCTGATGACTTTAGCGCTGCCTGCTTACTGTTACCTCTTTGATTCTTCCACTTGGTTTTGATCTTTGATAAATTGATGTTTAAACAAGTGTCCAAAAAGGATGATGGAGCAAAAGAAAAGAAAACAAATGACAGGAAATAAGACTACAGTGATGGTCAAAATTTTTTATTAAAAAAAGAAAAAAATTTTATTTTATAACGAAAGCTTTAAGGTGCCTGTTTCTTGAATGTCCCTAGATGGCCATGTGATAAAGACTTGGTTGTCAGGGTAATACTTGGGAGAATGTGAGTGGTAAGCTGGGAGAGGTGGTTATCATTGGAAGTGTTGTGTAGGGGGGCTTGTTGGGCCTTGTAGAGGCTTCTTCGTCACTCTTGCTTCTGGATCTTAAGGGAAGCTATGTTGCTATGCCGTGTGATGGAGTCATTGGTCATCGTATTTCCCTACTATAAGAAACTGCGTAATTACATACAGTCTCCCCAATCATCGTCCAAGGTAAATCAGATTGCACCATTAATTAGAAGCCCTAAGTTTTGATCCTAACTGCATCATCACTGTGATGGTCTTGGGAAAGAGATTTAACCTCCCTGAATTTCACTTTCTTTATTTCCAAAATAAGGAAAAAGATTTCTCCTGTTTAAAGGAAGCTACTGTGATGTTATGAGTTAATGATAGATGTGTGCATTATGAAGGATATGTTCATACATTTTTAAAGTTAATTTATTATAGCATTCTACAGCAGGGAGCTGACTTGGGGCATTCTGACCAGGAACGTTTTGGAAGTCCAGCAGTATTCTAGGAGCTGGAGTGTGTTAGGGCATTCACTGACCCATTGTGAAAGGCATGGTGAAAACAAAGCCATGTGATTTCTAACGATGGTTTAGAAAAAGACTATTCAACCCCCACCCTGCTTGCTACAGCATTCACTCTTATTTTTTATTCATTGATTTATTTGTTCATTTATTTGTATGTTTTTGAGACAGGGTCTTGCTGTGCAGTTCAGGCTGGTTTTGAGCTCACTTTGTAGCTCGGGCTGGTCTTGAACTTGCAATGATCTTTTTGCTTCAGCCTCCTGAGTGCAGAGATTACAGGCATGGGCCACCACACCTGGCAACATTTGCTTTTGTAAGTGTGAATTGCTGTGTAAGAAATCTGACCACCTAGTAGTCACCATAATGGACAAAATTAGAGGAAAAATCATATGAAGAGAAGATTTGATTAAATTAGGAGAAATGCCAGTGAACTCATAGCCATTTCAGCCCAGGTTCCAGCCATGACAGTGAAGAGGACTCCAGATAAGACCAGCACCAATCATTTGAGTCTTCCTAGTTGAGGTTCTAGTTGGGGACAGTTAAGGCATGTTGGCTATGCTGTCTGAACTCTTGGTACAGAAAATCCATGGTATTAATAACATAAACATGGTTACATCGAGTTCTGGAATGATTTGTTGTGTAATAATAAACACATGGAGTTGTTTCCCAGTTAATTTCCATAAAATCCTGCATAATCTCAATTTATATATTTAGAAACTGAGAATTAGTATAGAAGGTAAGTAATTTTTAGTCCTAACACAGACAGTAATATAGCTACAATTTGAACTCAAGTCTGTCTAAATGCAGAACATGCGTTCTTCCAACCTCGGTGGGGTTGATGTCTGGGGCATGTGCACAGTTAGCTTGCTGAATCCATAGGGTTAAGAGACAGAAGGAGGAACACGTTCTTTCTGTGGTACAAGTTTGTCTCAAGGTTGTCTTCAGATGATCAACTGGAGTGCACCTCACCTTTGTTATTATCTGCCTCAGACATCTTAATTAAATGCTTAGGAGGCTTCTATCATAGAATCAAAGCTCTATGTACTTTACACACTGGAAGAAAATGTAAAATAAAATTCATGTCCACTGCTGACATTTACAGTATTGATTTCTGTTCTTGTTTTTAACCTTTCTCTCTGAAAGTGTAAATCACCCTACAAGAAAAGAATAAATAAATGCAAGTCAGACCTACCTGAGTGGAAAGAGGCAGGAAGATACGCGCACCCTCATAAGGGTTGGGGTAATGGTTCAGTAGAAGGGTTAAGAGACCTCAAGTTAAAATCTGTTTGAATTTGAAAAACACTTTCCTGAAATCCCAGTAGAAAGTCTTTTCACTTTTCCAGTGAATTTTCCTCTACGTACATGATTATTAAAAAAAATAAGAAAAAGAAAAGAGAGAGAAACACCACGGCAAAAGGATCGTGTGCTTCTAATGGAAAAACTTACTCCCTCCATTTCAATTCTGAGGCCCGGAGAACTCCTGTGCTGCTTCCGGGTGGCCAAGAACTGGTGAAGAAGGCGCCTGGGAGGGTTCCTTTGGTCTCCTGCGCCTGCGCTGTGTTGCCCATCTTTACACTCTTTCCTGCAAGTGCTATAACGAATGTTTCTTTTACATAAAATTGGGCCAAGTGATTGTTAGAGTGAGAAGTGGAGAAAGGACCTGATTGGTGCTATGTCAGTATCATCCTAACAGCTATAATTTGTTTAGCTCCTAAATAATGCAGGTAATTTATTTGTGTTTTCCATTTAATATTCACAGAAATTCTCTGAGGTCAGTCTTCTTATCTCCATATTTGTATGATACATTGACTTTTTTGTTTTTTTCCAGTACATGGGTTTGAGCCCAGAGTCTGCACTGAGCTACAACCCAACCTTGTTTCCTTTTTCTTTTGAGAGAGGGTCATATTAATTGCCCAAGTGGTAATGAAAATTGTGAACCTCCTGACTCAGCCTCTCAAGTATGGAGATGACAGGTGTGCATCAGCTGAAACACTGGCATTTAAGAGGGTAAATTTCCTTATGGATGGCAAAGCTCTGGCGTCAACACCATTCTGTCTTACTCCAAAGCCTATGTTTGCTCCACTGTGCCGGTATTTCCTGTGGTTTACTCAAGGTGAGTGTAGACAGTTACGTGCTTGGATGGGCAAGCGATGATTCAGTATTTGTGTGGTTATTTAGTGTGCGTTAGGAAAATAATGTAATAGGCACATGAAAACCAAAACATTCTTGGATAGTAGTTCTTAAAATAGGGATAAGGAATATATTTAAATTTTTCCAAAATGGGTAGAGTTAGAAAAAAGTTAACTAAATAACCCCACAAATAAACTTTAATTGAAGTGATATTCTGTTTTGATTTAGAACTAGATGTCTACCAAGAGGCTTTTATGCTCATGGGTGGATCTTTTGGAATGTAATTTTTGTATTGATCAATCATAGCTCTGGATAATAGCAGCAGTTTGTTTTCTGAGGCTTAATTTCTGTCAATTTATTGATGACTTCATAAAAATTAATTTTCTCACATTTCTGGATGAATAGCTTAATTAGATTGTCCAGTATATTTCATTTACTTGATCAAAGAATATATTGTATGAATTTTAGTTTCAAAAAAATATTTTCACATGAAACAACATATACAGGCATAGTTATGAAGAACCTTAAACAGAAGAATCATTTGGCAGAGATCATAAAATTTCCATTTTATGGTAACTCTTAAGAAAATACAATTGCCTATATCTTTGTTTCTTCAAGACAGTGAGATTGATTCTAAAGGTTTTAAAAGTGTCTGGAGTTGAAGAATTGTAAACACAAATTAAAATATGGTAGAATATGGAATTAAATCACTCAGGTTCTGCTTCTGGGCTTTGCAATCACTGTGCTATCATTGTTTACTGTGAAGCTATTGTTTAAACACAGGGCTATGTAGTATCTCAGGGGTTAGCAACAGGAATGTAACTTGAAACAAATTCAGAGGATTTCAAACTCTTACAGACTTTCTCTCAAAGGAAATTTAAGAGCTGTGTCTTGGAATTTTGGCTCAACTTTTATAACTGGGGATCTTCTCAGTTTTCATAGAGATAATATAATCTAGTAGAAATAATAGTATTTTGAATTTCTTGCTTACATATTGCTATGGTTTGACTGTGTCCATCCAGAAAGCACCCACTGGTGCCTCAGTTTCAAATGTTCTGTGTCAGGAGGGGAGTCTCAGGAGAGTGCTGAAGCAGGACAATAGAGTGAATGACTAGCGCCATTGCTGTGAGGGCTGTTCATTGTCGGGGAAGTGAATTAGCTGTCAAAGAAGGATTTTAGCCTCCTTTTACTTTCTCTTTCTCTCTCTGCACTTCTCTTGTGGGAGGTCAGTAAGAAGGCCCTGACCGGATGTCCGGTGAGTCATGTCGGATGGCTCCATCATGGACACCCTAGCCGGGAGGAACCTGAGTGAGTATATTTCTGTTCAGTATACGCTGATACTGCACGTACAGCAGCATGAAATGAATTAAAACACACATTAATTATTTAAAACTTAAACCGACAGTATATTTTTATTTTTAGAGAGAACTATCTCTGAATCACTTCTTTTAGATTTGCTAGTCCAAAGTGTTATAAAAGTAGATGATTTTTAGTAAATTTTATTAAAAATTTGTTTTTTGTTTGCTTGCTTTTGTAGTGTTGGGAATTGGACTTGTATTAAAATTTTCTATAGGCATTACCTCCTTCTGTGAAGGTTAGTCATGTTGATAATAACAGTTGTAATAAACCTTGAATTCCTGCTACTAGACCCTACATTTACTGGGAGAAACTGTTAGCATATCTGTGTAAGGAAGTCTGTCCACACACCCTGTCCTCTGAGATTCTCATTTGCTTGTGGCTAGAATGTTACTGACCTCAGCAACAGGGTGCTTGACTTACTATTTTCGGTTCATCTTCTCCCCAAGTGATCAGCTTCTTCCAACTCTTGAATGGGATCACCAGTCAGTGCCTTTATTTCATGTATCCACACTCCTTATCTGGAAAAGTGTAAGTAAGTGTTCAACTGGACATGTAGCTCAGTGGTAGAGCACTTGCCTGGCATGTGTGAGAGCCTGAGCTCAATCCCTGGTGTTGCAAAAACAAAACCCCAAACAATGAAAAAGGATGCTTTCAGAAGAAAGCAACAAAAATATTAACCTAAAGAGGCCAAAAACTCAATTACATGCCCACTCAGTTGCCTACAGAGGCCAGGTAGGTGTTAATGATGGGTGAAGAGGGAAAGGGAGAACCTGAGACTGAAAACCAGGGCATCAAAGAAGGCAACGTCTGCTCTGTTTCTACCAAGCAGTGCCACATGCAGGCGTAGCAATGTCACATACTTTTATTTCTCCAGAAAAACCAACTGTCTTGGTTTCGTTTATGTTAGATTTCATGGTTTTGAATATAATGAAAGTGAATTTCGGAGTATGAATGTGTCAAATGACCTGTATCTACAGGCCAATGTATAGTCTCCAAACATTGTAAACTTTCTCAGCTTTGGGTGTCCTTAGTAATTCTACCCCACTCGGAGAGAGGAAGCCTGACTCTTCCTGGGAAGGGGCATCCAGAAATAGTTTCTGTTCTGATGTGAGGCTCGCAGATTGACTTTTCATAAACCATTGTTGGTTTGGTCCAAATCTGCTTTATCCACTCAGTTCTTACCCACCAGGCTGGGAGAAAAGGAGGATTATCTTTTATCAATAGATTCTTTTCCACATCATGACTTTGAGGTCATTTGGAAGTAAATGGCTTTTTCTGTGAAAACAAATACAAATGGAAGTGGAAACGAAAGAAATACAAACTCAAACTGGACAGACAAAAATGCAGAATTTTCACATGTAAACAGGCCTTCTTCTGGTTTTCTACTTTAGGTAAGAACTGTCGCTACTATTTGCCTTTTGTATACTTTTTTGTTGTTGCGTTAAAGCTTCCAGCTAACTGGCTTGATCAGTGTTATGGTTTGTCTCTAGCTGTCTCTCCAAAGCCTCATGTACTCACAGGGGCTTGCGAGGGGTGGTTGAATCATGGGGTGCTCTCGCTCAATGTGATGTTAGGAGGGGGGCCTGGTGGGAAGAGGGTCACTGGGGCTGTGACCTGGAGGGGTGGATCTCAGCTCAAAGTTTCCTGACTCGTCCCTTTCTCTGCTTCCTGGCTGCCATGGTGGAGCAGATTTCCTTCTCCACCTGGGTCCTCCCACCACGCCCTGGACTGTGCAAGGACTGAAGGAACCCATATAACCCTCTTTCCTCCAAGTGATGGATGTGGGTATTTAGTTCCAGGGAAGGGGAGGGTAACTAAGACAATCAGTTAGTCATTAACATGTTTTTGTGATCACAATGTGATGAAACTCCCCGCCCATTTTAGTTCTTCTTCTCTTATTTATTTATCTAAAATACACAAAATGCTATTTAAGAGTACTCTACAAAGGACTCTTAAACCTTAACATCAGATGAAGAGTGATTGGAATTAAGAAGGAGAGAAGGGAAGTGAGGAACCAGAGTTAGGTGAAGGGTAGGGTGAGAAATCTGGGCCAGAATTATTACTCATTTTAGTGATTAATCGAAACCTCTGCTCCTCATTACTGTGCTGCGTCCTTGTGGACTTTCCTGGGGGCAGAAACCCACACTCCTGTTGTTTCGTTCTGCAACCCCACTGTAACAAGGGCTCTTGTTCACACACAATGCCATTTCTGCAGGAACTGCACAAACCTATTGAAAGTCAATATATGGGAATTCTCTCATGCCTGATATTTCAGGCCATAAAGGGAATTTTAAAAACAAAACATATTCATTTGCATTGTTTGTTAAGAACAATTAAAATAGAGAGGAGAACACACTGAATTATAAATGAAACCTTTCTGAAGAAGTTTAAAATTGATCTTAAAAACAGGTTTTTGACTGAGAGGAAGAGTATTAACTCTGAACTGAAAATCAATACTATGCAGAGACTAATTCAAGAGCACTAATTACTCTACAGTTTATTCTCTCATATTGTGATAAAATTTTACTTGGGATCTTTCTGTTTAATTTCTAGGAACAATTGCATTAACAGAGAGGGTAATTGTTAGCTCAAAAGAATGATGCTGGATGCCCCACAATCACAAGAACCACGGTCAGAGTCTCCAAGCCTGAAATTCAGTCTATCTCAAGTGCTAAATCTCAGCCATTTGCAAAGTACTTGCATTTTTCTGTGCTTGCCTGTTTTTACTTAGTTCCTGATTGCAGGGGCAGGGGGTGGAGGGGTGGGGGTGGTGGTATCAGGCACTTAAAACAATTATTGTAAAATATTGCCTAACGGAATGAAACTTTCCTGGCAGAGAACAAAAAATGGTTTATATATAACATTTTCAAGAAACATTTCACCTTTTACTTTGCATATGTAGACACACGCCAAGAAAACCAAGAAGGCAGTTTCAGAATCTGTATGAGATTTTCAGTGTCAAATGTCAAGCATAAGGATTTGGGGAAGAAGAAAGAAAAGCGTCATTAACATGACCAGGGATAATCATCCTTATGTCTTGATATTTGCTCACACTTCTAATTTTTGCAAATTAGATTATAAGGGAAAATAGTTTATAAGGAATTTTTTAACTTTAGAACTTGCTTTAAAATGCACAAATTTAGGCCTTACTGCAAGTCTAAAAATCAGAATATCTAATTTCTGGATCTGGAATAGGATCTAGGAAACTGGGTTTTAGCAGATCTTGGGAGATTACATTTTGGGAAACCTTGCGCTGCAGCGCAAACACATGGCTTGTGTATCAGACGTTTTGCTGGCAGCTAAATGCTTCTTTGACTCAGCATGGAGTGAGAATGAAAACAGAATTGCTCTGACATGCAGGTGATCACTCTAAAGACTCTCGTCTTGGACTTAAAGAGGGAAACTAGGAAGCATTCTAAGGACTGTGGACCACAGTGTACTTCTCTCCCCAAAACATGCCTCATCAGTCATGTGTCTCTTCCTAGGAAGAATTAGAAATCTAATATAAACACTCTTATGAGAATCCTAGTAATATTTTGAGAAATTTCATTTTCATGTCAACACTAACATTTAATAGACCTGCCCTAGGACAGTCTAACCAGCTCCCCAAGTCTTCTCCTGTCCTGCAAGGTTGTTGAGCAGATCACACACACACTATTAAACACTTTTCTTGATTGTCTATTGAATTCTTTTGGTGGAAGGTAGTGTTTGTCTACCGATTAACCATTTCATTCCCATTATTGGTCTCTTGCTTTCAACTGTAAAGGATGAAAAAGTCGACATTAACTTTCTCTACTTCATTTTTAGCCAAAAGTGGATAGGTCATGTAGTTTCGAACAAAGACATATAGGAGGAAGGCTTCTGGAGTCTAAGACAGACTTTTCCTCTGTGATAAAAGCAGAAGGGCATTAGAAGAGAGTTTTCATGCCATTTTTAGCAAGCTTTCTTTTGGACAATTCCTGCTGCTAAGGCATTGACGATGGCCACTCTGTGATACTCAGCAGGTGACTGGCCTGCTGTGGAGATTCCAAGCATAGCTATAGCACATGCCTGTCCCCTGGGCAGGGCTGATGGAGATCTAAGTTCAGGACTGAAGAGTGAAGAACCTGCATGTGATGTAGGCATCCATGTGGCCTTGGTGGGCTCAGCCTCCTTGCATAGTGGCTCAGGTTTCCTACAGAGTGTTTTCAACACAATTGGGCAGAAGTGGCAAGGCATTTTGACACTTACCCAGCCTTAGAAATTCCAGCATACATCTTTAGGTGCAGTGTACTATTCCAGCAAAATACAGATGCTGGTGTAGGTTCAAGAGGAAAGGAATTAGACTCCACATCCTTGTGGGAAGAGCAAGAGAAGTTTGCAACAAGTTTTAATCCCTCACCTCTCAGGTACACCCACCTGCAGTCTGCCACTTGAGCCGGTACATCACTGTGCATGAACATCCTCCCTCTCCAGTCACATGGCACTATTGGGTGAAATCAGTCAATGGAAGTGCACACCCCTATATATATTTGGGACCTTAGAGCTTGGAAAATATTGAGGTATTGATCATTTAATACTTTGTATGAACAAAGCCTATTTTGTACTATGAAATAGATACAGGATTTCTTTCTTTTCTTTTTTTTTTACCATTGGTTATTTATGTTCTGTGAATTGGAAAGAAAGAAAATTCAAAATCCTAGAACTTGACAATTTTTGGCATAGGCATCTAGTGTCCATGTCAACTAATGATGCCAGTGGTCTCAGATCAGAATCTAAACTGTAAGACTAATCGGTGTGTTGCCCTTCAGGCTGTATAGTTCAACCAAATAATGAATAACTTGGGCTAAAGAGTTGATAATAGGATATTAAGATTGAGTCCACTCCAAAAATACCTGCAAGTGAAAAACTGGAATTCCACTGAAGGAAAGTAGAGAGAGGTAGAAGAATGCAACAGGTGTCTGTTTGTCTTTTGTCTGGTAATATGCTTACAGTGGGAGGCCTCCAGTTAAATTTCTTCTTCTGGCTACCCAGAAAGCATGTTATTGTGGTTTGTTGGTTCTTTATTATGCTTTGATTGTGAACTGAATAGGTTGACAATCCCTACTACTCCTATCTATACGGATCTGCTTTGTTTGTGTACTTTGATTGTTTAGCACCTGGAACTTTTGAAAGTCTTATTAACCTTACAGCCTTCTCTGGTCTGTAACATCTTTTGAAGTTGGGGACCATTACAAAGTGGCTCTGTGCAGGATTTAATATTAACCAATTGGCTTTTTATATTTACCTGGGAGTAGTCCAAGTGTTAGGCACCTTGTCTGCAGATGGGCAATTGGTTCATAGTAAGTGAACCTCTATGAGTCACTGGTCACTGCTGAGGCCTGTATTGGCCTGTGACTCTGTGACGCCTCAAGGACAAGGTGACCTGTAGTTGAGGACGTCTGGCTCCTACTTCCTTTAAATTTAAGGAAACTATGGCTTGCAGCCCTGTTGTGAAGGCCTTCTTGGAAATAACATAGCTCTCTTAAATTAACATAATAGTACTTGGAGGAGTCCTTGAAAGGATTCCCGAGTCCTGCCCAGATTCCTGCCCAGATTCCTGCATTTTCTTTAGTATTTCCCCTCCCTTATTTGAAAACCTAATAATGGGCAACCCAGAAAAAGTCTCTGGCTAATTCAGAGAATATAGAAGCTGGAAAGGAATTAGTCACTCCTGGATGCCCTGAAATCATATTCCATTGTCTCATTTTTTATTTACACCTTCATCTATCCACTCTCTTGGAAGATTGTGGGCCTGATTAGCCTGTAATAACTTAGGGTTATTTAACCCAGCCTTTGATAGAAACTGGCCTCTGATTTGAAGGCAAAGGAGTATTTAAAAAATGTATCATCCTTAGCTATAAAGGGCCAGTGCTATATGAGTTGGAGAAAAAGTCACTGGGTCTGGGATCTGTACACTAATAATTGTATCTCTCTGCCTGTTGGTTACTTTTCCTGACTATCTTGTAGTTTGGTCAATGACATGTCAGTCCAGTGTTGGCTTCGTTAACCCTTATTTTTGCAATGCTTACGCTGTTGGCCTACATGCCCATCTTCACCTCCACCATACTGAAGACTACTTCAAAAACTATGGAATAGGTACCATTTTAAAAGGGTGGGCTCAGAGAGGATAAATTGGTTTCCTTTGAGTTACTCTATTACTTGGGCTGAGGATATTCCCCCAGAGTCTGAGCACCATGTTGCTGATTATCTTAGCAGTGCTTGTAGTGGACTCAGTAATACTCAGTAGTTGCAGGTGTCACCAGACAGAGTCCAAAGTCTTTTCTCAAAGGAGAGATTGGGAAACCTCAGCTCACCCCACCCATACAATAACTTGTAAGTTGACTGAATTCTGTCATTAAAAAGGAATTTTCAAGAGTGTCAGTGAGAGGTGTAAAGAAGTTCATTAGGCAAAAATTAAAAGGTAAACAAATACCCAAAGATAATAGAGTGTAGGTCCTTGAGGGAGGGTGAATTATGGTTTGGAACTGGGTATGTTTATATGGTTTTGAAGATGTCTTCAAGATGTGTGTTCCTAGGTGTTTGTTAGGTTACCCATCGGTGTACTAGATGAGAATACAAACCATCTGCAAGTGTTTGCAGCTGAATATGCCACATGCTTTCAGTGGAAGGAAGCATAAAGCACAGGTGAAAAACACAGACCCACTTTCTTGAGTGGATTTCAAGGAAGAAAAAAAGCTCATGTAATTTTTTTTTGTTTTCAGGTTAGTTTATCTCAAAAGTATAATTTTAAAGTTACAAGTTTCTTTATCCCTTTTCTACCTATCATTGTTTCTTTTATCTTGCTTCATTGGGAGAACAAATTAGATCAGACCAACCTTACCCTTTTTTTTTTTTAATTTTTTTTAATTAAAAAAAAAAAGTACAAAAACATATTAACAAACAGACACCAATTAGCATAAAAAATAGTACAATCACAACTGATCTATAGACAAGGTGACATGGTCTCAACAGTGGTTATTGCTTTATCTATTGATATCTTTGAAGTGTAAATATATGAACCCATATACAGACATGCAAAATTGGTCAGACCATTAATCCTCTCAACAACATAAAAACACAAAAACCAAACATCCAAAGACAGAAAACAAAACAGGCAAACAACAACAACAACAAAAAAAAAACAAAAAAACACCAATAGTTGCTGCTTTGCATATTGATATCTTTGAAGTGTGTGTTCAGGATAATACATACAGACATACAATGCTGATCAAATAACCCATCATCAATTATTCCTTACACATTTAAGCAAAGCACACTTAATAAATGATAGTATTTTTAAACAATATTTGTACTTTCTGGAAGATATACTTCTTTCTACTATAAATACTCGCTATATGTACTTTCATGTCCATCTTTCCTCAGTGTTGGCACCTTAAGAAATCTGTTAGTCAACAAGGTGGAACATTCCTCAGGTCCCATAGTAAGCAAACTACTGGATATCACTCAGGCTATTCTGGAATCTGACTGCAAATAATGGCTGTGCCTCTCTCTAGTGGAGAGGTCATGCTTGCCTCCCACCCCCTGTCCAAATACAACACAATTTGAGACCCTCTGGATTTTCCATTTCCTGTACTTGTTGCCTCTTGGTCCCGTGTCAAGGAATTATTCTCAGTAGAACAAAAACAACAAAAACCCTTTGTTCTTTCATGGGCCTCTTGGGTGGTTTTAGTGGTATTGAACTCAGACATATATATGCTGTTTCTTAAAGTCACGAATTTCACATATAATGGGGTCATTACACCCTTGTAGCATGAGATAAATCAAATTGTATGGCATTCATCTGAGAGATTTCTAAAGAACAGAAAGAGTATATATGCCAGTAGCAAGGATGGAGTTAGACAGGGCCTATTCATGCCTCTAAGATCATGGAAAACTCCCTCTACTAAAAATAGCTGCTCTTTGTGGTAGATACTATTTGCTGCCTACCCCAAATCCATTTCCCCTTCTTCCTTCCTAGCAGGATCCCTGATTTTGTTCAGGACTGCAATATATGTAGTTTAAAAGAGCCGTCTCCTGGAGTGTCTTTGTGTCTTGATTGCAGCTGTAGTTCCATGACTTGATGTTGGTGATAAAATGTTATAGACCTACACACACACATAACATCTGAAAAGCTAGGAAATCTTGAGATACACAGTTCAGCCTCGCTAATTGCAATCTGTCAATGTAAATGTCTTGATTTTGATAATGTATTATAGCTATATAAAACATTACCATTGAGGGGGACACAGCATAAAAGCTCCACAGGATGTCTTAGTATAATACTTGCAACTTCTTATGACTCTGTAGTGATTTCTCAATAAAAAAATATGGTAAAGACATTGAGCTCAGATTCTTTGGAGATTAAGATATCCCAGTGTGCTGGGTAACCTTCATTATCAGCTTGTCTGGATTAAATGACTCTGGAAGAGGTGAGGGCTCATGGGAGCATAACATGCCCGGGAAGAGGCATCCAGGGCTGTGTGACGCTGAATGTGCTGTAAGGGTATGGGGTGCGGATGGAGGCGGCTCCTTTGTGGCGTGCCTGTGCCTGTGTCGGCTGTGTATCTCGCTGGTCTGCTTCCTCTGTGCTTTACTTCCTGCCCACCATGAGCATGAGCAGCTTCGCTCCGCTACAGTCTCCCGCTGTGGTGCTCCTGTGTGGGCGGAGCCAGTCCACCACAGCTAAGACTTCTGAAACCCCGAGCCAAAGATGGGGCCCTCCCCTCCCACACCGCCAGTGTCAGGAAGTCTGTCCCAGGGGCGGGAAGGCTGAGGAGTACACCTGGTGAGCCAACTTTGACCAGTGCGGTATAAGCAGGATGGAGCAGGTGGTGGACTGGGTTAGGCCAGTTCTCCATACCTGGATGTGGTGACTCTCACTAAGCTTTTAAAGGGGGGAGCTGACTGCTGCACATTTTTAGCCTTGGTCCATTTATCTTTTTCCTATATGAAAGAAAGTAATTGATTTCTTACAAGTGTAAGGAAAGAAACTGAAAGAGTAGGTGAAATAGAAGATGAGAAGAAACCTGGGTTCTAGACTGTACTATCCTGAGAGAGCCTACTAGATTTTGTACGCAGGGAAGAAATAGGGCCCTTAGATGTTTAAGACTGTAAGAGTTAATTATCTTGTTTTCCATGAAACTCTGAATAATCCTCCTCCTTATTTGTTCTAAATGTAACCTTAGTTGCCAGAGCTCTGGTTATGAGCAGACTTTTACTTTACCACCCTGATTACCATGCTATGGACTACACCTTAGGAAACCTTGTTCTTGTTGCAAGAATGAATAGCCTGCTACCATTACTCAAGGATAAGAAAGCTGGATCAAGGCTTGTGAGAGATCTTGTTTGTATTTGTACAATTCAAGGGAAACTTTAAACCATGGACTGGGTGGGTTACGACAGGCTAGCTGAATGCTAAATCAGCACCTAGTGACCCAGGAGAGTCAGGGGATGGCGTGGATACTGGAAAGGGGGATGGGTTGCAGGCTCCCTCACTTTTCAGGAGCACTTACTCTACTGTTGAATCATGAGAGACCGACTGGCACCGGTTCCTCCATATATCTCAGCGCACCTCCTGGGAGAAGGGCAGACACCTCACGGATGCCTCATCTGCCTCATGCCTGACCATGTGAGAAGTTCTAGGGTTTCTCCAAAGCTCCTCACAGAAACTTCAAGAAGCATGGAAAATTTCCATGTGAGCTCTTGCTCTTCCTTTGGGCCATGCAGCTTTCCCAGCAGCCCCGGGAGCGCATGAGAATGACAGTGTGCGGAGCAGACCTACAGCCGGACTCTGCGAATCCACAGCTGAGACGTCACACAAGCAAGGAGAAAACCTCTGCAGCTGGAAGCCGGTAAGATTTCAGGGTTTTTGTTATTGCAACAGAGCTGACTGGTACAGAGGAAGATGTGCAGCCCGTTGATAAGAAGCAGACTGCTGAGGAAGATGCAAACTTGGAAAACCCTCATCTAGGGAGGAACTGGGGCTTAGAAGCTGGAAAGTACCAAGAGGCGATGGAAGATAGGGACTTGGGTTTATTTTGGTAAATTTGCTAAATTCTGCCAAATGTTTTATTTTATATTATATGCCATAGTGCTTACAAGTAGGGGACTCAGACACATGGGTTTCAATTCCTGTTTTCTTATTTGTTAAACTGTATCTCCTTGGTCCAGTTACATCAACTCTTCTCCAAACTAGTATAATAAATAAAGTCTATTTAATTGGCTGGTATAAAAGGAGTATTAAGTGTATTAGTAAACAGTATATCAGGATTTGGTCTGTATGACATCATCAATAAATAGTAATTGGTGTTAAAGTGACATCTTTTTTCAGTCCCTTTAGTGTACACTATTCTGATTTTTGCTTTTCCTAGACATTAAAAAAGTTATCACAACTTGGAGCATAAGCCCTGACCAATGGATGAAGGTTTAAAAAGAATTAGTACAATAAAAGTGAAAGTTAGAAAAATGAGTCTTGGGAGACTTTTATCTATCTATCTATCTGCCTATCATGTGTCTATCATGTATCTATTTGTCTACTTATTATCATCTATCATTTATCTACCTACTATGTATCTATGATCTATTATCATCTAGCTATTGTCTACCTGTCTATTATCTATTATCTGTCTGTCTGTCTGTCTGTCTATCATCTCCTTATGGAATGGCCTTTAAAGAAAAATATATTTATTAAATGCAAGGGCAGGATTAAAAATAGTTTTCCCTTATAGCTGAACTGCTATAATTAACTTTTTATTGGAAAATCTCAAACACTCACAAAACCAGAAGGAATTATACACCGAGCCTCCACAGATCCAGCACTGAAGTAAAAGCGTCATCACTCCTGCCTGCTCCAACTTTGTGAGCACTCCTGCTTCCCTGGCCCCAACAGATTACTGTGAAGAGCATTCTGGACTTCAGTGCATGTGATTAAATCACTTTGAGAAACAGTTGAAGGTTAATCTTTTTTTCTAATGCATGATAGTAGCAGGCTTGGACACTTATAATTTCTTATTACGAGTTCTCTAGCATCAGAAAACTGGAGCATAATTATTAATAGTGGGTGGTATATCAGCTTGCTAAATACAGTGTGTGGGCTGTGATTGCGGTCTCAAGCCAAGAGTCTGCCACACATACTTCCCACGTGGCTTCAGGGCATTGGTTTTTGGCATGCTGTGGTGTGAGTGAGTTTTTTTTTTTAATGACACCTTATAAAACATGAAGAACAAATCAGTGCCAAAATAATCAATTTATTTTATTTTAATATGCATTTAAAGATCATCAAGAATATGATTTACTTTATTATTGAGAAAAATAGGCAAGTTCAAAATAGCCCTGCCCTTACAGGCCAGTGAGCAGATGGGCACATGTTTTATTAATTATAATCTAAGACAATGTGAGGATTTTAGGTACATAATTCCAAACCAGAGACTGTATGACCACAGAGAGTACATGAGTCACTTTGCATTTGGGGAGATGAGGCAAGAAGAGACAATTTCATAGGGGAAGCAGTTTTTAAATTTAGCTTTTAAAGGATAAGTAGGTTTTTTGACGGACAGACAAGGAAGTGGATGATAAGAAAAAAAAATTTAAAAACTGTGAACATATATGGATAATTAACTGAAGGAATCATTGAGATTTAAAATCCCAGTTCTAGGGCTGTGTTTTCAGTGTTATGTAAGTTCAAGCATTGTTCTACAAACTTTTTTTTTTTTTGAGACAGGGTCTTGCTAGGTAGCCCATATTGGCCTTGAACTCACCATGTCATTCAGGCTGGCCTCTACCTGGTCAGTGTCCTCCTGCCTCAAGCTCCCAAGTGCTGAAAGTACAGGAGTGTGCCATCATACTGAGCTATTCTAGAAACTTTTTAAAGAGGCATTATTTGCAGGTGTAATAAAACTTTTTTGAGGCAGGGTCTCACTATGTAGTGTAAGTTGGCCTTGAACTCATAGTGATTTTCCTGCCTCTTCCAAGTACTGGGGTTACAGCCATGCACCACGCCTGGCCTCAAAACTTTCTGTATACTGATGACATTTTATGTAGAAATCAAATACTGAAATATCTATATTCATTTTATGTAGTCCAAAAATATTCGGTCTGCAAATCATAGCCTTTGCGCTGACTCTTCCTATTTCTATAAACAAAGTTTGGCTGTCACATGGGCATACATACCCGTTCATCTGTATTGTCT
The DNA here is from genome assembly GCA_004027595.1 of Dinomys branickii. Taxonomy (NCBI): domain Eukaryota; kingdom Metazoa; phylum Chordata; class Mammalia; order Rodentia; family Dinomyidae; genus Dinomys; species Dinomys branickii. Next base: position 104,363 of record PVLD010004017.1, read on the forward strand.
ACTTTGATGCTAAAATGTAGACTTGAGGGCTTAGAAGAAACCATCTGGCTTGTAAAACCCAAAGTATTCACTCAGGTTCAGAGTAAGACAAGGAATCAAATGCTTATGGTGCAAAATTTTAAAAAGTCCCTCGATCTCTAAGGCTCTTGCATAACTCTAAGAGTAACAGCTCCCTTAAAGTCGGATGTTTTGGTATAGAAAACAAGTCAACTCGTCCTGAGGCCCGGCCTTCATCGAGTGTGTCTCCAGCCACAGCTGTAATGTGTTCTTAACTTCTGCACTGTCGCCTTTGAGGGCCTAGCCTTGTCTGATTGCCTATAATGTTTCTATCTAACTTACCTGTCTATAATATTATGTTCTGGTCTTCTGTGATCATATTTTGGGGTGATATGTCCTGAGCCCCACCAACAGCTGCTCAGTTGTGAAATTAAAATTGTTGGGGCATCTTGAATAGATATAAAATGCTATATTGACAAGCTAATAATTCATTGGGTAAACATTTGATATCTAACAAAATTATACAGTTAGTAGGACATGAAAAGATGCATTTGTGGGTTGCAAATAATTCAAGAGTAGAAATAGTAATTTCTGTTAGTTCAGTTTCTTTTTTTTGGTGTTTCTTATTACTGTGTAAAAAATGACTTCACATAGAGACAAAAAACACTACTACAGCTAAAAATAATAATAATTGTGGTGATACTCCAGCTAAAGTTGGCATCAGTGCTTTGCGGAACCAATCAGTATGAGTTACTAGAAAATATTAGTATTCTGTACACAGGAGTGGAAGACCGAATATGTACAAGTTTCAACCAAGATAGAAGTAAAAAGCTCAGAAAATGTGACAACACGATCCCCTCAGAAAGCAAAAGCAGAGGAAGCAAGGGCAACTGGGATAAGGAAGCACACAGTGGTACGAGTGCCGAGTGCCGTCACTACTCACAGCCCGCTCTCTGCAGCTATGAACTTCTGCTCACAAAGGTCTCCAGACTCCAAATTAAGAGGACAAATGGCTGGATATTGTTTACACATCCCACATGTTTCAGGAAGAAAGCCACCCTTCCTACCACTCTAAAGTCCCCCGACTCTTTAGGCCAACAAGTGGCACACAATAGGGTGCTTTTGTGCTGTTTAGCCCTTCCTCAAAAGAACCTGGCATAAGTCTCAGTAGGAGACAGGATATCAGAATAAATAAGTCATTGTTCTGTTCCACTAGGCCCCTTCTGGTGTTCCTGTGGCTGGACAAAGACATAAGTGCTGGGTGATTGTTTCATGCAGCGCACATTCTAAAGAGCTTCTCAGTCTCTTCTTTGCAGAATTATTCCTGTGCTAGAATCCAGCTGGGAAGGGGGCCTGAGAACAATAGCATGAGGAGATAGTGTTTAGTTCATTCTTTTTCTGCTGTTCGCCATATGTTATTAATTACTTAAGGGTTCCATGCACTAAGCATTCTGAAATTACAAAAGTGGGCAAGTAGCCTTGAGTCTAACCTGGGAAAGGACTTGTGTCTGAGAGTAAGAAAGTCTGGCAAAAAAACAAACAAACAAACAGAAAAACCCACTTACAGTCTTACAAAGGTTAGATCATAGGTTGACAGTTTTTCTTTCATGATTACTAGGAAACATCGTAACCACTCTTTTATATGTAATTTGGCCTAAGGAACAACTGCATTTAGAGATTTTGGGAAGGTTCCCGTTTAAGCTTATTAGGGCTGCCATAACCAGAAAAAGCTGGGAGTGGGTAGGTAGGTACTCTTGTCATTTTCTGCTCTTACTGCTCACCTTCTACATAGTTAATTTATCAGGGGTTGGGGATATAGCTCAGTGGAATAAGCGCCTGCCTAGCAAGCACAGGGTCCTGAGTTCGATCCCCAGTACTGCCAAAAAAAAAAAAAAAAAAAAAAAAAGAACATCTTTGGGCTGGGGATATAGCTCAGTGGAATAAGCACCTGCCTAGCAAGCGCAGGGTCCTGAGTTCGATCCCCAGTACCGCCAAAAAAACCCCAAAAAAACAAAAAAAAAAAAACATAGTTAATTTATCAGGTGAGTGACTCAAAGAAAAGTTTCAGAAATGGGACAAAAGCTAAGTATACTTTGAAGGATGTGAGAATAGTGAAAAGTACAGACTGTAGTGTCAAATCTGATTATCTATATGGTTAGAGGCCACTTTCAAACGATAGTCAATGTCAGTTACAGAAAATGACCTCAGCAGTTTCATTGCTCTAAAGATAATATAAAGCCTATAATGCAATTTAGAACCTGCTGCTGTTGGGGCTCTGGGGTGCTATGAACTCTGTCTAGAGATGCTTTTTAGGTTCTTGATATCCTGAAAAAAGAACTGGCCAGGACAAATGAAAGAGGTAGCATGGTTTTACATTTTCTAAAGGTAGGAAAAATATGCAGTATAGAGGAAATGTAGGCCAGTTGAAAAGAAGTACACACTACAGAGTGAAATTAAGCCACTGAGGAAGATTGCAGTGGTCAAGAGCTTAATGGCAGCTGTCTTTTGAATCCATCATTTCTCAGGCTAATGTGAGATCTTGGCCATTCCATCAAAAATCTGCTTGAGTTCTCATGTGAAGAATTAATGATCTCTTTGATTGACAGGTAATGCCCACTTACTAAGCCAGTTTGCCATGCACTAATCTCTTGCCTCACTGTGATGTCCAATATGGGAGGTACTAACTATTTGTGGCAATTTAAATGTATCAAAATAAAAGAAAATTAAATATTTCTATCAGTCACATTTTGTGTGCTCTGTAGCTATGTGAAGCAAGGGAATCCCACATTGGATGTTGCAGATTTGGAATGTTTTCCTAATTACAACCACAGCATGCTGGGGAAAGAGGATTTCATGAGAAGGTAAGTATGTGCTGAAAGAGAATCTGGTCAGGCTTTGAAAACAACCTAGGACTTCTTCAAATTTTGCATTGGCAGAAGCGTAAGACTTTGTAGAGCAGGAACATTTGTGGTCCCTGCAGAGGCTAAGAATTGAGTACAGTGCAACTGTACCTTCTCAAATTAGTCGTTTGCTTTTCCATCAGTATCTGAACTCGACACTGAAGTATCCTTGAAATAGGGTTGTGCTATACCTGTCTTTTATTTAATAGCTGACTTTTTGGTATTTCTTTCTGAGATGTCACTTCAGTCTAACTATTCTCAAATCACAGAAGAATTCTCAAATCATAGGAATTAATATTAAATTCCTATTCATTTAATTAAATGCATTAAACTGCTATATTTCCTATATATTCCAGGAGAAATTTTAACTCACTTAACTCTGAATGTTATTTGGGTTAACGTTCAGTGTATTACCATATCACAGATTTTAGTTTTAATGTTGCAATCTTTTATATGTGCTTAAAGTGAATGGAAAATGGGTCCTTGGATCCATGAGTCTTGTTTTTTTTTAATTTTGCTATTCTAGCACATTCTTAATTTTCATTTGTGATGACTCCTGGTATTATACCTTAACTTAGTCTCACTTTTACTTCCCTTTTTTATGTTCAGTATTAGTGATTTTACAAACCCTTTAAGTTCACTTGTCCTGGCATCCTAAACTAGGACATTTTTGCTCTCATAATAATTGCATATATGAGAAATGAAATCATCTGTTGCCTTTTAATGCTTTTAAGTTAAAATAATTTCCATATGGTTGAATTAAATGTGACCTCCATACATAAAAAAGTCCATATGGCTGAAATCTTATATATATAAGCCTTTAAGTAAAGTGAAGAGATGTGAAAAATTTAACTACTGCTAACATGTAATTAGCAAGGATGGATTGTTCTCCCAAAGTGTCTAAAATATATAAATCTAATTGTCAACAACAAGAACAATAGCAATCAAGATTTGACTCCAAATACAAAAATAAAAACATGTATAACTTGTTATTACTTACTATGTGCTTGTTACTATGTTAAGTGTTTTATTAATACTGTTTAAATTAAGGGCTGGCAAACTTTCCCTAACTATTCAAATAGTAAATAGTTTAGATTTTTCAGCCATGCAGTCTTTTCTATTTTAATGCATGTGTGGAGGGATGTACTGGGGATTGAATACAGGGTCTTTCCACTTAGCTACATCCTCAGCCTTCAAAGTTATTTTTATTTTTTAATTTTTAGATAATATCTCGCTTAGTCACTAAGTTGTCCAGGCTGGACTTCAACTTGCAGTCCTCCTGACTCAGCCTCTCAGTGCAATGAAATTGTGTGCCACCATGCCCAGCTAGGCTATGCAGGGTTCATCACAGCTACTCGGCTCTGCTGTTGCAGCACTGAAGCAGCCAGAGATGATGTTGAATGAATACTTGTGGCTGTGTTTCAAGGAAAGTTTGTTTATAAAGGCAGTCAGTGGACCTGATTCGCCCTTTGGTCTTCAGGCTGCAGGTTTGATCTAAATGAATCCTCAGACATAACTGACGGCTGTATACAGATCTGTTTCCTCTAGGAGAATTGCTGCTAGTAAAGTGAGAAAATTAAAAATCTCTTTCTCCACTGTCTGGACAATAAGAATCTACTTATTGCAAAAAGTCTCTAGCACTACATCTCTCAGAGCTTGAAACTGTTCCTTGTCCCTGTTCTACTTGGGAGTCTGAGCGTAGCCTGAATGCTGTGATGTGGGGACCACCCATTGTGGAGAAATTGGGGACTGTGCTGCTACTTGGATTTGGGACCCTGGACCACCTACATAAAAAGCCAGCTCACAGTTAAGGATTTGTAATTTGAGAAAATCATCTTTTTTAACAAAAAAGTTAGTAGCTGCTGAGACTCTGGGTCAAGGATCGGGGACAAGACAGTATTTCATCCAGGGCCCATGTGTCAGGACGGTCAGGGTACCCGTATGGCCTGAATTGGCCCCTGCTCTCATGCGCTCATCTTCACTGACACAGTAGCGTGGGTCTCTGGTCAGCACTTCTCTCATCTAAGTTCCTTTTGTCTTGAGTTATAGAACATTCTTCATGCTGGTTCTTCATAGTAGAATTCTTTTCCCTCTTGTTCCGGCTTTACTGTGCTCCTTATTTCCATCCTAGTCCTTGCCAACTTCTGTGAAGTATTTGCTCCGGCCCACATGGGGTCTGATATAGAACTTCTGGGATATTACCATCACCAGCCTTATGCCAAGACTCACTTAGGATACAGTAAGAAAAGAGAGGACCCAGGCGTGGTGGTGTAAGTCTGTAATCCCAGCACATGGGAGACTGAGGCAGAAGGACCACCAAGTTTCAGGCCAGGCTTGGCTACACAAGTGAGTTCAAGGCCAGCTTGCACTACATATTGAGACCTTGCTGGGTGTGGTGGTACACAATTGTAATCCCAGTACTCAGGAGGCTGAGGCAGGAGGACCTTTCTGAGTTCGAGACCAGCCTAGGCTATAAAGTGAGTTCAAGGGCAGCCTGAACTGCATAGCGAGACCCTTCCTAAAAAGACAAAAGACCTCCTCCCCAAATAAATAGTGAGACCCTGTCTCAAAAAAAAGAAATGAAAATGAGAGAGTGAAGAAAAAATAAAAAAGGAAAATAAATTAGGGCTAAAGTTACCTCTCTGACTACTATACAGGTAGCTTAAATCTGGATCATAATTGGAATTTATCTCTTGGGGGGGTTAAAATTTAAATACAGGGCCAGAGATACAGCTCAGCGGCACAGTGCCTACCTAGCAAGCAGGAGGTTGTGACTTTAATTTCCAATAACAATAGCAAAAAGTTTAATACAGCTGTTTAAATGTATTTTCCATTTGGAATACAAGCATGTGCTGCAAATATTTTTTAAAAGTGAAGGAGATCAAAAGTGAAGGTGGTCAAAGTGGAGGCAGGAGAGGGGAAGAGAGAGGGGATAAAAATAAGAATTAAGATGTGTTATGTGCATGTACCAACTCCCCACAATGAATGTAAACATTATGTACTATACACGTGTTAATAAATCAAATTTAAAAAAAGAAAATGTGTAAGGACAAACTCCTAATGTTGCAGTAGTTGTGCGTAGCTTGTGATTACATGATGTTTCATCCACTGACTATCAACTGGTAACTAATTAGTATAGAATACTGTTATAGCTTGTATCTAGATGTACCCTGAAAGCCTCACATGGTCACAGGAGGGGCTTTTGGGAGGGGGTAGGATCTAGGGTGTGTGATGCTGGGATCAAGGATGCAATGCTACGGTTGAGGGTGTGAGTGCTGCCTTCATTAAAGGCGGGTAGCCTGGATAGGACAGAAGGGACAGGAAGAGGTTCGCTGCGGATTATTCGATGCCTTCTCTGCAATGTCTCTCTGCCATGCCACCCTGCCTCAGAGTCAGTCAACTATGAATTGAGATCTCTACAAACTGAGCTACAATAAACCTTTCCTCCTTTAATTCTGGATCTCAGCAACAAAAAAGCAACTATGACAAATACGTTAAACAACAAAAAATGTATTTTTCCATTTGGCTTTACCACAAATATGCTTAACTGTCTTAAAGGGGAATTCCTGATTGTTCCTACAACCCAGTTTCCTTATATTAGTCCCTGAAACTACCTGTATTCTTATGTCAAGTCCAGAAACCTGGGATATTTCTTCACTCTTTCTATTTTTTTTCTAGAAGTTGAATTTTATTTTAAAAAGAAAAAAATCTCACAAAATTTCAAAACAAGATAATAGTAGAGCAATTTTGCTTAATACATTGTGTACTGTTATCTGCTAAGTAGTTACTCACAGTACAAGACACAGGCATGAAAAATTGTCCAAATAATATTAGCACAAACCTTTCTTTTTAATGAACTAAGATAAATTAGTAGTATAATTGTCTTAACTATCATATATATATATATATATATATATATATTTCTTTTTCCCTTCCCTATCCCAATTTCTTTCCTTTTTAATAGTTTCTTCCCATTTCACAGTATCTATTGTTCATTTTGGATTTTATTTACTCATTCAGCTTCTCACATGTAGTAAGATAATATGATGTTTACATATGTGAGTCTGATTTATTTCACTTATGAGTACGATCTCTGGTTGTATCTATTTACCTATAAAAGACGTAAGTATATTCTTCTTCATGGCTGAGTAGTGTTCTATTGCATAAAGGACCACATCTTTTTTTATTCATTCCGCTATGTTGACTGTTTTTGTTGTAAGAAGTTGAGGAACCATTCCTGCATTATATATCTGCTGTTGTTGGTGGTGGTGCTGGTGCTGTTTTTCTGTGGTAGTGGTGATTGAATCTAAGCCCTTTAGACTGAGCTACATTCTCATATAAGCAGCCTTTAAATTTTTTATTACAGATAGCTTTTTATATCTATCTCCAATAGCTGGTTGAAAGACTGTTAAAACTATCTTTTACTTACATGACCACTTGGAATAAAGACCACATTTTCCAAACTTATGGGCATCCATTGAGCTATTGAAAGGAAATGTTCTTCAAGGATGTATAGCCTTCTTTCTTTCTCTTATCCTAATGCATGGAATGGAGACCTGACGCCTAAATTTTGAGCAGTCATCCTGGATCTTGAAGTAAAGCCTACATTTGTGAGGAAAAAGAATGAGCAAGAAAGGATTCATAGGTGAATTTTGCCTTAAGAGAGTGAGACTGCACACAAATGGTTTTTATTTATGTGACCTCCACCCCATCTCTTAAAAGCCAACAAATGACACTCAAGAAAACATACATACACAACTTGTACCTTGTTTAATCCATTCTTGCTTGTGTTTTTTTCTTCCATTCCAACAAATTTATGTCAACAGAAAAAGGCAAAGTCCGAGTGACTGTTTCAAGGATAAAGTCACAATTCCTGAGCAAAGCGTGCAAGGCCTGCGCACTCTGCCCATCTTTCTGAAGCAGCGTCCTCCCTTGTGGGAGGAGGTAGTAGAAATTACGGCAATAGGGGTCTCTCCCTGTCTGAACTTCCTGCCAGACTCCTAACAAGGCATGCAGGGAAACTGTGTCTCAAGGCACCAACTAGAGAGCAATTAAAATCAAGGTTAATGCTTAGTAAACTTTTATTATTTCCAAGAGCTCTTTATAGTTCACTGATTTAATCCTCAAAACAACTTTGCAATATGTATACTATTATCCCTACTTACAGAAAGGGAGACTGAGATGCAGAAATACGAAGCTGAATGTCCAATGTTGCCCACTTAATAAATGTTATCAATGTCAGAGTTAATCCCAAGCTTTCTAACATCAAAGCCCCCTTGACTTCTGTGTTATTTGCTTATTGCTCTAGAGAGCCAATTCCAAGAGCCCCAGAGATTTCTCGGGCCTCTGTATTTCCTTTCCACGTCTGTTAGCAGAAGTAGAAGCCTGTGATGTTTTCATCTTTCCCAGGATTACTTCAGTGAATGGGGGAGGTGGGTTTTTTATGATTTATTCATCCACTCCTAAGTCATTAGGAGTATGAGCTCATTCCTGGCTGAGTCAGATACTGTATTAGTTCTAGCACTAATGCTAATATACTTTTACAGTTAGTACCTGCTAAGAAATGCAAAGGCATCTATAATGTAATAACTCCAAGCTTCTAAATATTTTCAGCTTGACCTTTACTTTCCCAAGGTGAAATAATTATGGCAACATTTATTAGGAATTTCCTCATCCCATTGCAAAGTATATCACATAAATTTCGACTAGATAAAAAAGGAAGAATTTGCTCTGTGTAAATGTCCAAAGGGCCAGAAAGATTTAAATCATCCCTTAGAGTTCTGTAACCTTTATGTTATTCTTATGCATGAGTATGCATAAGCAAGCAAGGTTAAAGGCAAAGAAAAGATAAAGTTGTGGGATGTTTTCTAAATTCCTTCTTCCCTAACTCTTTGGAAATACACAATATTTATTATTTTCTTTTATGTCTGTTGATGTACCAAGTTACAAAATGTCACTAGACCAGTTCTTGGTGTCAAAAGTTGAAATTCTACCGAATTAGGATGCTACCCCATTCTTTACTTACAATTACTGAATTACTTCACACAGAGTTCTGGGCAAACTGTACACTGATAATGTCATGCCTGTTACTTGTTAATAACTGGAATACAGTTGATTATTTATACCAAGCTATGTTCCAGAAAGAATTTAAACTAGTTTATTAAAATTACTAATTTCCTCTCTTGGATACTGCACACTTTTCCCGAAATCGCAGCCTGGTGTAGTGAATGACACAGAGTGTGCTTTCTTCTCCCATATCAGGGTTCAGGCGCGTGTGCAGCCAGCTGCCGGGCGTGTTAGCGGTCCTGCTCACATCACTCGCGCCGAGGGCTCCTTTCCGTATTTTGTAACGCTGTTCCACTGAGGAATGAAAATAGTTCTGGTGTCACTTGAGGACAGGCTGAATAACCTCTGTGTAGTCAACTCTTGTTGATGTCCTGCTGAAAGTGGAGTGGCTGTTCGGATGCGATGAATTCAACCTGGAAGGAAAGTTCCGAGCAGAAGGAGATGGAAGTGGGAGTGCCTGTGGCTGCAGGCAGAATTTAAGAAGAAAGGCGAAAGGGCATAAAGCGCCTGCTAGGAAGAAAGCAGCCCTGAGGGAAGAGGGGATAAATATAATAAATCCTGTTTGTCACATATAAAAAATATAATTAATAAAAGCATGGGGTGCAGGAGAAAAACCATCCGAGCAGGTATTTTTGCATTGTCTATTGCAATGAGCAGATGAGCACAACCTGGGTGGTCACTGTGCAGTACCCGTGCAACCAGCTGGCTGACTGTCCCATGTCCTTCTCTCAGAGGGAGGACCTGCACTGGATTCCTGTAGGGTCAGAGCAGTCCTCTTCCTAGGTGAAATGCAATGTTCCGGTGTCCCCAAGGTCTCCAGGTGCTAGACCCTGACATTCCGAGACAACAGCTTCATCGGTTATCTAGAATTTCTAGTTCCAAGCAGCCTGTGTGCTCCCTGTAGCCCCAGCTGCTTTCTCAGTCATGCAGTCGCTCAGTGGACACTACAGGGACCGTGCGCTGACATGCAGAGGCCCCTTGCCCTGCCTGGTCTGGACAAGACCCTTATGAGATGATGTAAGGACTGAGTGGACTGAAATAGATAGTTCCCTGTGTCAATTGTCCTAATAAGACTATTCCTTTACCTGTTCTTTGAGTGTGGAGGAACGTGCTAGCTTGGAATAGAACATGTGAAAGCCAGGAGGAGCCCAAGTACGTCCCATAGACAGAGACTGAGGAAGGAGAAGCACACACATGTTGTAAATATGCCATGCATTCATAGTTTGTGAGAAACAGGAAAATAGGGAAACCAGGAAAACATTAGTAACTGAGCATTAAGCCTCAAAGAATAATGTTGGTCTCTGATGTTCACGACAGAACACAATCCTAGTGATGCACCCATTTTGCTGCTTGGAAGGATTTCTATTTGTAGTCTCCGTGTTAGTGCCTCTGCCATTGTGAGGACCATGCCTGCATGCTTTGCAGTGACTGCTTCTGCTGCTTTCTTTGGATTTCAAGGTCAGAACTTCTGGAAACAGAATCAATTAATCCCCAGTCAATTAAATCTTATCAGACAAGGGCCTTTATTTCAACAGTGACTTAATTTCTAGCCTAAATAACTATTATTAGAATTAAATGATCTCAATTATGGCACTTTTCATGAAGGCAGAAAGACTTGTGTTTTAGTGAGGCAATAGGTATGGCAGGGACATGAAGGTTTTTGAGTTCTGATTTAATATAGCGAAACCAAGATTCATTTAAGAATGAAAGAAGAAAGTTTTTGATAACAACAGGGAGAAGCCCATAGTGTTCTAGAAGAATCAGGATGTATGTGATGTTATCTGGTTTCTTATTTTAAGCAAAAATTGATTCATGGGAGATTGAAATTGAAGCTGTGAGTCTACCATCAGCCAGGGGGAGGTCAGGAGTTAGCTGTATTTTCTTTGTAAGCTGAATTTTCCTGTCTCTAAATGTGGTTGCACTCCATGGTTTCCTCTAACAGTCCATAGTTCTAAGATTTTTCTGTCTCATGGTGATTATTTTTTCAATATTAGACTTCTCTCTTAGTAGCATGAGGGAAAGATCCTGCTTGTCTTGACCACAGATTTTGCACAGAATAGGTACTGAGATGCTCCTTATTGAGAGAATGAGGGACTATCCCAAACATAATAGGTAACGCAAATACTAGTATTATCAGAATTTTCTGGAGAAAGTTTCTCCACACTTCTATTAATAATACTGCCAACAGGAAGGTATGTGATGTTGATACCATCCACCTATTGTGTAGAACAAATGTTTTCCCCAGAGTTATTATGATAGTTCTCAGGTTGTTGTAAATGGTGATATCATTAATTTTGGTACTTTAGCTGTAGGAGAAAACCACATATATGCTGCTTATTTCATGCAAGTTGAAACTTAAAAAAATAGAGCATTGTCTACCAAAGAGATTGGATCCTCTTGATACATTCATTTTTAACTAATTCATCAGTTCACAAATGTTCAGTGCCTACTACATGTCAGGGACATTTTTAGAAATTGAGAATACCTAAGCAATACAAAAAGAGACACAGACACTACTAACTTAGAGTTCTTATAGCTGAGGAAAGAAACCACTGGAATAGCTAAGTAATGAAATTGATACATATAATTGTGTTGATAGCATTTTCAAGAAAATTATAGCAGAGAGAAAAAGTGTAGTTAAGTCTATGTTAGCAAAAAAAGACTTTTTTGAGGAAATGACCTTTAACTCCAAACTTTAGGGTGATAAGACCTGAGCTACATAAACATTTGCAGGAAGAACGTTCCAGGAAGATAAATAGCATGGACCAGGGCCCAGAAGTGGAAAGTGCTCTGATGTGCAGGCAAGCAGAAACACGTGCGCAGTAGAGCAAGCAAAGCACAGAGTGTTAGGGAGTGGGCTCAGATAAAGGAGCAGAAAGCAGGTCATATATAACTTTGTAGGTCCTGATGTGGAGTTTGTATTTTATTCTAAGAAGAGTCACATGATTTAACTTAATATTTTTTTAAAAAGCATATGCAATGTTGTTCAGTGAGAACAGGCCTAAGGAGACAAGACAGAAGAAAGTTAGAAAGTGATTGCTGTAGCCCATGTGAGCGGTGATAGAGATAAGGAGAAACAATTGCTTGGATGCATTCGGAACGTGAAGCAGAGAGCACGAAGGGAGTTGACGTGGAATGTTTGCAAATTGGATGAATCAAGACTGTGCCCTTGGATTTTGATCTGAACTATGAAAATGGTGATGCTCCTTGCTGAGATGAGGCAGATGTAAGGACACAGGTTTGGGGATGGAGCAAGTGTGAGAGCAAAAGTCGTCATGCTCTGTACAAGATACTTATTAGATGTGAAGTTAGCTGCTGATAATATCAATATAGATTTTAAAAAATAGGTTCAGACATATTGGAGAAGTTATGATAGAGGTCCTATCTAAAGGATGAAATATACAAAATTTTGGAGGTGTGAGTAAGAGAGGAGAGGAAGAATTAATTCTGGGATTTCAGGAACAGAAGGACTCAGTAAAATTCTGAGAAGAATTCTGCATTCTGTGAGCTAGAAAGGAAACAAACAGCATGGTATTCTGGTCACCGAGAGACAAAATGCATGTGAGGAAAAAAGGAACATGTATCAGTTGTGACAGAGGCTGCTGTTGACTTTGCTAAACAACATCACTTTCAAGTTTAATTTGAAACTGAAGATGTATTAAGTGGAAACAGCTATTTCCAAAGCTATGTTTACCTGTGCAAATAGGTCTGAGCGTATTTTTCTTTCTTCTGAGTGAGAGAAGAATGTGGTACATTTTTGTCCACCAAATAAAGTCATATGAGAGGTGACACTTCCTGCAGCTGTAACAAGTGAGCAAAGAGCATAGTAGGGAGATATAGATTGCTTGATGGAGTTTGCAAAAGCTAAACTAACATTTAAAGAACTTTTTCCAGCTTTTACTCTGAGAATATGCAAACACATTAAATCAGCATTACATTCCCTACTCTTTAATTTATAACTGAATTTTAAGTAGCTTTATTTTTTCTTCTAATGTCTTACATAAAGTAATAGGAAAAACTCTCTTTTTCTGGGCAAGAAGAAATTCAATATTCCTAATTTGGCTTCTTTTCTTTGAGTTTACATGATATGTGTTTGTTTTGGAGCTTTCTAAATGCAGAGACAAAGGTCAATGTCTGTCGCTTGACCTGAGGGAAATGTCAGGTTTTTTCTGTTTTCCTTTGTATTTTCCACAGAAGGAAAGAACGACAATACATTTGCCTCATCCTTCTCAGTCTCAGTCCATAGCCTAAGTGCAATAGCCAGTGCTTCAGAACTCTTCACGGTAAGGGACTACTCAAGCTCTGGGCACATCAATAGCTTGAACATAATTTTAGGCAACTCATACAAAACCTTAGATCTCCACTGATGAGACTTCATGGAGAAACATCCCAACAAAGTAAGACACCAAATGTACCTTACACTGTGCCAAAGGCAGAAATCTGCAGGCAAAGGAAAACCAAGTTCTACAGGGAGCTCCGTTCACGCTTCCGTTGCTGTGTTACACCAGAACTCAGAACTCATGTCTGAGCCCTTTTCCCCACCCTCGCTCAGCCGTGTGATCTTGTCCATGCCTCTTAGTCACTCCAAGTTCCATCTGTTCATTTTTAAATCCTGGGTTCCTAATACATACCCTGCCTCTCACTCAGAGTGCATCCAAGGTCGAAATTGAGCTAATGTACAGAAGTGTTTTGTAAACTAAAATACTACTACACGAATATCTGATCTGAAAACATTCTGGCTGCTTCAGAGTATTTTGTAAAATAATTACTATTGTTGTACTTTATTTCTAAAGTTTCTTCCAATTGCTTCCCCTTGTGTCCCTCTTCATCCCTCTCCCCAGCAGGATGCTTTGAGGTAATTTATTTCTCCAGCTTGCGTTAAATAATGACAAAGCCAGGTGGATTCTCCTTCCTTAAAATTCTCCAGGGCCTTTTTCTCTGTTATCCAGCATCTCTGTTGTTCTTTTAGAACAATATCCTCAACAACGCCTTGAAAGATATCCTTCTGACTGCCCTCATGACCATGGCTTTCTGTCTTCCAGTCAATTGATCATGCAGTTATTTTAGAGGGATCCTTAAAATCAAAGTAAAACAAAACTCCAGAAATAATCATACCACTCTCCAGTGAAAAATTCACATATGGTTCCTCAATGGTAGCAGAAAAAAAATGAAATCTTTTATTTTTTTTTGTTTTTTTGGTACTGGGGATCGAACTCTGGACCCTGCACTTGCTAGGCAGGCGCTTATTCCACTGAGCTATATCCCCAGCCCTGAAATCTTTTAAAGTCTGCCAAAATCAGTCTTTTCCTGGCCTCTTCATATAGAGAGTACCCTTTCCAATTCATATACCCGGATCTTCATCAGGCTAAACTTCCTGAGCTACTTTGACAAGTCAATGGAGTGAGTTCCATTTGTATCTTCTCATACACAGCAATCATTGATGATTAGGATTCTCTTCAAAATTTTCTTTTTTAAAAACTTTTATTTTAAAGGAAAAAACCCAGAAAAAATGAAGGCAAATCTAAACAACAGAAAACAATAAAAATGATACAGAATTTCAAAACAAGGTCATAGGAGATTAACAATTATTTTTATATTACATATTGTTATTTTGAAAGTAGTTGCTTGGATTACTAGATATAGGTATGCAAGATGGATCAAGCAATTAAGCATTAACTGTTCCTTTCAATAAAGGAATAGAAATTAAATTTTCATGACATAACTTTCCAAATTATGTCTTGATCCTTTCTGGCCCTCCAGGAGGCAGAATTAATGCTCTTTTCATGCTTTGCTTGTGCCCTGCTCAGACCTCTACCTCTGTCTTTGAAATATTACTTCAGGTGCATATTTACTTGATGGCTCCATACTTGACAGGAGCCCCTTCAGTGCATAGACCCAGCCTTATTTATGGCTGTGCTCTAACATCTAGAAGGATTAAGCTCCATCCTGAATCCTCTAATTATTCCATGTGAAAGAATGAAGGAAAAAGAGGAGTGACAAAAACAGGAAGAGATGGTATATATCAATATATTTAAACCATTTATGTTATAAATCACATTTATGCTATAAATTAGAAAGTTATGTTATAAATGACATAAATATAAATATTAATATGTTTATATTAATAAATAAATGGTGTCTACCCACCAACCAATCAAACTTTGGTATAGGAAACATTTCTTAAACATGTTCTACCAACAATGGTCTACAACATTTGAAGTAGCCCTTGCTAAAAAGTGTCAAGATGATTATTGCTTTGCTTTATCCCTAAACCTGAGGCTGTACCAGCCTTCTGAATGTCACTGCTGCTAATACATAGAAATTGACGAGGAAGATGCTTATTCTTATCTGGCATTCACACGATCCTGGTCTGCCCTACTCTCAAGGATTTTATTATCCTCTACCATTAAAATTTACTCAAGAGCGTATGGAACCTGAAATCCTTGCTTGGTATATTGTTGCTGGTGCATCAAGCAAAGGACAGCACCCACTTTTCACAACTGAGATGCATTTTAAACACAAGGTCTATCTGGTACTTCTACAAAAAAGCATGAACCATACCTCAGAAAGTTTACATCCAGGATCTGTTTTCTGAGTTGCATACACCAGCCTGCAAAAAGTGATTGTGCCCTTGTCTTCCTAACTCCATAGTAGTGGTGTTGGATTAGTTGGCCAGACTCCTTCATTATAAGAGGGCTTATACCAGAGAAAGCCGGCCTACAGATCAGGCTTCTTGTTTCTCTGGGAGTCAGCTCAGTAGTACATCACATTCCTGATCTGCCCTTCTTGATCCTCCCTTCTCTAAGACTCCAGTTCCTATTCCATGCTGAAATACTGTGTTTGAGATAAAATGAGTTCAGAGAACTGATGTCTCCATATGAAAATTTATTTGTGTATTTAATACACGAAGTTCCTCTGCTGTGTTTTGTAGATAGTAGTGTTGAAAAGCCATGCTCTTTCTCTCCCTGGCTGTGCACTTCAATTGTATGTGGCTGTTGTTTTCTGAAAAGGTGTTCAAATTTTCCTAGAACACACAGTCTATTACAAAAGTCCACGAAAATTTCCCATGACGAACTGCATGTGTAAAAACATTTCAGAAAAACAAATTTTTTGTGCTGTTCTTTTTATTTTCTCCTCCTGCCCCTCCTCCTTCTTCCTCTCTTTTTCTTTTCCAAAGTCAGACAGATCAATTATATGGAGAATTGAGAAAAGTAGTGAATTCAAGCACATCCGGCCACTGGTTAGAAGAATTTATCATCACTGATGGTGTTTTTTCTGAACTGGTGTCTTAGAATGGGTTTTCTCAGGCGCCAGTGAGGCCTCAGCCTCACAGCTCTTCGCTTCCCTGAGCACCATTCCCAGTCACAGTGCGCACTCACAGTCGTGTATGTTCGAAAGAGTCTTAATGTATGTTTTGTTTGCACTGTACTTTCTTTTAAAAAGTGCCTTTTATGTTATATAAAATCAGGCCCCACAAGACCAGGTTTAATCGCTGGGGGTTATTTTATATTGGGTTTTGTCTAATTTATTTAAATCACAAATTTGCTTCTGATTCTATCTTTCTCAACTAAACTGACCTTTTTACCCCATGCTTAGAAATTCAAAAAGAAACTTCTGTGTTACAGAGGTATTGTTTCATGTAATAATAAAAAAGTGAAAATGGTCGTTCACTTATCTTTTAATGTAATTTGGTTATATCTCAGTGTCTTTCTGTGGCAAATATAAACTTATTGGCAAGAAATCTTGGAGTTAAGTTAACTTTTTGTTGACTAAGTTGCTCCAAAATATCCTCAAAGAACTTACCACATCACTTTGCCATGAGGTACAAAGGGCCAGCATATTTCTTCCTATTGTGGTTGGCACAAAATGAGCGCTCAAACCACATTTGTTGAATGAGTGTGTGAATTAATGAAAGAATGCTTTTGTCAGTTATGGAGCAGAATATCCACTTCCTGTGTGTCTATCACTAAGAGACTCATGAACATGGGGCACACGCATAAATTCCTTGGACTATTTTTCCACATACAAATATATATATATATTCCCCCCCCAGGGAGAATCAATCCTGAGATTATCCTTAGGTTCTCATATATCTGGAGCTAGTCTTTACAGGGAATAAGGATTATCCTGAGAAATACCACATCCTAAAAGACACTGATCAGCTTGTAGAAAACTTGGTTTATGAGCAGTGGGTTGGTGTTGGAGAAGGTTGGGATTTTTTAATATAGCTAGGATCTGACACTGTGATGGTTCTCTGGACCAGGCTCCATGGGTAAACATTATGCATTAACAAAGATTGCTTTTCATTTTCCCCATTAATTGCTCAATTGGCCCTTCAGATCTCATTATGTCAGCAGTATAAGTTTTGGCAACTAGGCAGAGATAGAAGGTATTACTGGTGGTGTGAGAGGACGATGGCTTGGTAGTATCTGAAGCTGTAGCAGCTACGACCTCTTCTGCAGGCACTGAATACATGGCTACCTCTGTGAGTGTTGTAGAGAGTGAAAGACATCCTCACAGGGAGGTGGAGTGGAAGAGAAGGAAATCTTTGCATCCAGTGTCGCAAGAAGGCAGCTCACAGAACATTTATCATAATCACCCTTAGTACATGCACAGCTCAGTGAAAGGAAAGTAAGGGAGAGTCTGTGCCTCAACAAGTGGTGCAATGTAGTCTTATTATTTTTCTGTGAAACAAGTGATTTTTACTCCAAGAAGTGGCTTTGAAAATGGTTTGGGAATTTATCTGGCATTCAGATTTATAAATTATCATCATACTTAAAGGATGTGATTTACAACTTAGATAGTAATGGACTAAACAGAGTTAAAAATAAATCTCCCCATGGGTGTAAAATTGGAGAAGTTAAGTTCAGGACCTACTTCGTCATCTCCCAGTGTAGTATAAAGGCTTTGGAATTGTGCTGCATCTGATAGTGAAGAGGAAAGCTAGCTCAGTGCGGGGATCTAGCTTATCTTGTTTCAGTTTCTCAAACTTGAGCGTGAGGATGGTCTCATTCTCCCAAGGCAGTTGGGAAGGGACAATATGTAAAACACCCAGGCAAATGCCGTGACCTTAGTGGGTGCTTGGTACACATGCCTTTCTCCTCGCTACTGTCTCCTTTTATTAATAAATTTGCCCTTCTGAAGGGAATAGATCTTCAAGTGAGGGAGGACATACAAGCAAGATGAAGTGGGCTGTATACGGTTCTAAAAGTTTCTTTTTTGACCTTCATGCTGTGTTTTTCCCCAGGTATTAAAGTTTTTTGCAATAGAAAAAACAACTAAAAGGTTTGGCTTCTAGTAGCTTCAGACTATCTGGTGTCTTCTTTTCGCTTCATCTTTTACCTTCCTCCTCCTCCAGCTGGACAGTGCCTCCTCACTGAGGTTGCCGGAGTCTTTGGTTGTCATAATTTCCTTCAAATTTCCTTCTCGAGACTATGGATCCTGTAGGAATCATTTCAGGAACCATTTGAGAACCTGTTTATAACTCACAGGTGTCTGATTTTATTTTTCTGGGTACATAGGTATAATATGCATGTATATGTAAAGGAACTTGACTATCAGTGGATTTACGAAAAGAAGGAACCATCCGATGGTTCCCCTTTTTTTTTTTTTTTTTTTTCCCGGGACCGGGGATCGAACTCAGGGCCCTAGTGCTCAGCGGCAAGCACTTAGCCCACTGAGCTGTACCTCCAGCCCTATCAGTGGATTTAAATAACATATTGAAAGTGTTGACTGTTTCACACAGATACTGCTGCAGTAGCTGATGAAATTATGAAGATCTGAGGGAAGAATTATGAAGATCCAGTGGAACTGTGAACCTAGGGCTATAGTGTTCCATGTAAAGCGTATTTCTATATGCAGATGTTTCTGTAATTGTGTGCATTATCCTGGGGTCTGATTGTCCTGGGAGGTGGTATGCGAGTGGCTATGAGCTTATATGTGCGTACAAGCAACATGTACCATGGTGCAGCGAAGAGGTGTGGACTGCAGTTGATTCATCCTCATTTATGTTGGGCAATTTACTTAAATTCGCTAATGTTTTGTTACCTTTAAAATGGGCTTTGGAGGGCTTATATATAAACACAAAACTGAAAACAGTGGCAGTCATGCTATTAATATTCCAAATATAATGAAACAATACACTAGATTGCTATCAAATAGGTTTTACAGAAAATTTTTCAAAAATTATTGTGTCAGTCTTTTGACAGTAATGTATACTTGTAAACAGATCTTTCACAAGTTATCTGCTGATGAAGGGAAAAGGAAGGCAACACATAAAAAACATTATTGCTTTATCAAGCTTTTCCAGTTCAGTCATTGGGAGTTAATAAAAACAATATTGATTCATCACATTTACTGAAACCCACCAGTAGAGATCCTCTAGGGCTTGTTATATTTTCGGGAGGAACTTTGGCTTAGCAGTATTGCTTCTTCCAACAATGAGCTTGCAGGAAACAATATCCTGCCTGGAACTCACAATGTTTGTTCATTTGTGAAAACAAATAAACTGAAAGTTCATTTCTGTCTAACTCTTCTCAGGATCCTTTCTTCGGATTTATCTCCCCAAAATCAATTTCTCATAGCCTTTACTCACTTTTGTGAAAGAAAGCAGGCAGTTACTCCTAAAGGTGGAAATGAAACATTTGTATAGCAAGCTAATGTCACCTTGATGTTTTGTGATTAAATCTGAAAGGTTTAATTAAATTTTCCATAGTAATTACTTCTGGAAGGTGGTTCCACAAGTGCTGAGGTTGTTCTCATTGTTTTGGTTTTCTATGTTTTCTAGTTTTCCTACAACATATAAAACATATAAGAGTGAAAACCAACATATGGTGATGTCAGGGCTTCAGCCAAATCTCTCAAAATGTGTGGTTATCTTTCTCATGTTTCTTCTGTGGGAAACCTGTTTTATTTTCTGCTTTTGCTCTTTTTTTTTAAAGACAGGTCTCACTATACAGTTATACAGGTCAGGCTGGCCTTGAGCTCACTTTGTAGCCCAGGCTGGTCTAGAAACGGTAACGATTGTCCTGCCTCAGCGTCCCCAATGCTGAGGTGACAGGCCTGGGCCACCATGCCGAGCTTCTGCTTTTGCTCTTGACAGATAGTATCTTAATGGATTTTTTCAAGAATATCTATTTATCTACCCATTTTGCTATTGAGGAAGCAAAGGCCAGACATTTTAACAAATTCATCTAAGTCTCATAGCTAGGAAAAGACAATACCAATGTATAACAATTATTAAATTTAAAGTCTCTGTTTTTAAGCATCTTATGAGCAAGTATCTAACCAGTTAAGTCCATCTGATAAGAATCTGTATTTTAAATCATATGTATTTCCCTAGACATCTTCCTGAAGTGAAAAATTTAGAGTCTGACCAGTACAGCTTCTGTTTTCCTCTTTTCTTCTTTTTTTGAAGCTACTTTTAAAGAGAAGGAAAATAACTGACATTTTCCTCTGCTGAAACTGTTGAATTTTGTGAGATCAAACCCTCTTCCTTGAAAGTGCCCATTCTAAACTCAGAACATGCATAAGGGGTTTCTTTGTTTGAGACCTTGTAAGAAAGCCTTCAAAAGTGCTAAATGACCAGAGCTTGGGAGAAGGGAAAGTGCAGCAAAGGGATGTCAGAGGCATAATGTGAACCTCAAGTTGAGGCCAGTTAATACAGAATGAGTGAACCTCAATCCATTACACATTTTCCATTGGCAAGTAACTGTACATAGAGGAAATGATTTAATGCAGCTTCTAGTAATACCTAATATTCTAAACTTTTGTAGGAAAATCCTGAATCTCTTAATTTGCACTGGATTGCAATCTAGCAGCCAATACAAAGTCAGGAAGAGTATGGCTTTCCTTGCTATTCAGAAATTTGCCCCCAGGATCTTCCCTTGGTATGTTGTGTATCCGCTCTTAGACACTGGTCTTGCTTTTGCTTTGGATCTTCTCTTAACTTTCACTTGGTTCAGGGTGAGAGAAAACGAATGGTTTTTCTTTTGGGGTTTTCAGCACCAATGTCAAGTTTAACTGCATAGCCAAGGGGGTAAATTTAATGTCAGAAAGTATGAATCAGTTCAATTGCCAGCGAACAGTTTGTAAAATCAGTCATGTTCTTTTCACGTAGTCCCAGGTTTCAATTTTGGAAAGTTTGTTTTAAGAATAGTGAAAATCAATGCCTTGGGCTAATGGGCAAAGAATAAAGTTTCACATGCTCTGCCTTCGTTATTAAGTCTCCAACATCTTCAGCCTCAAGCAGGATTAGCTGAGAATGGGACATTCAGAAAATCAAGGAATTGCCATAGAATGGAGAACCAAATTCACTGGGTCAGTCTGCACAGAGATGTTACTTGGAGGACATGTTTCCAATTTGATAAGCAAACCTGTTCTACTCTGAACCCATCAGAGTTTAGGGCAGAGTTTAGGTTTTATTATTGTTTATTTCTTGATCTGAAGCCAAAATAAGCCCCTGAGCTTAATATCCAGCGTTGCATCTAAGGCATTTCAGTGTCTCCACTGTGTCAAAGGAAAACACTTTTTTTTCTCTTGTTGCTATGTGTGTTGGCAAATATCCTATCCAAAGAACTGTGCTCCAAGGACTCTGGGAACACCTGCCAGCAGAAAACTTGGGAGCTTTGTTTAAACAAGTGTACCTGCCAACTTTCCAGTACTGTTGATTTTGCAGCACTGAAAAACGTGGACTATTTTAAAACCTACTTGACAGATAACAGGAATGGGGCCATGGAGATGAGGCATGGGATGTGCTTAGAAACTTTCTTTTCTTTTTTAACATAACATAGCTTGAACCTTGTAAAACAAAACTTCAGTGCTAATTTTCCTTAGGAATGGATCTACCATGTAGCTGTGAATGTGGAGAATGCTTTGGCTGGATTTCGGGACATTTGGCAGAATAGGGTTTCTAAGAAATACTGTGGTAACCCAATGCACAAGCATAAAAACATATTCTTTAGGTTGTCGTGACCATGCAGATTCCTGTAGTATCTTCTGAATTGTAGTATCACTTACTCAATTTGACCACTATCAAGTTTTAGAAAGTAGTTCTAAATCCAAATGTTGATTGGACTCTAATGTACTAAACAGACCTGCTTTCATCTCCTCCTGTCCACTTTACTGTGATAGGTAAGTATCCAGTTGGCAAGGTAATGTTGTGAAAAAACATAAAAAAAACTTGGATATGTCTTAGTAGTTGTATTCCACAGTAGTTACACCAGTCTACACTCCTACTAACAGTGAAGAAGGGTTGCTTTTCCCCACATTCCTGCTAGCATTTGTTATTGGTTGATTTTCTTGATGATAGCCATTCTTTCTGGAGTGAAATGGTGAACTTTCAGTCTTGTGTTAATTTACATCTCTTGAATAATAAGTGATGTTGAACATTTTTTTCATTTGTTTATTCATCATTTGCATTTCTTCATCTGACAGATGTGTATTCATTTCAGATGCCCATTTTGAATTGGGTCTTTAAATGTGAGTGGCCTGATTTTTTTGAGTTCTTTATATATGCTAGATGTTAGCCCTTTGTCTGGGGAACAGCTGGCAATTTTTTTTCTGTTGTGTGGTGTGGGTTGTCTCTTTACCCTATTGGAGATTTCTTTTGCTAAAGCTAAAGCTCTTTAACAAGATGAGATCCCATTTATTGATTCTTTGTATTTTGTTGATCTTCATTCATAAAGTGTTTGCCAACATTTATATATATCTTCAAGATTTCTACATATTCTAGTAGATTTAGGATTTTTGTTTTAATGTTCTGTGGAAATTTCTCAAAAAACTAGAACTTAAGGTTCCATTTGACCCCACTATTGCTTTCTTGGTATCTTTCTGAAAGAATTAAAAGCATCATCCACAGCATTACATGCACAAACAGATTTATAGCAGCACAATTTATAATAGTTAAATCTTGGGATCAGTCCAAATGACCATCAGTGGGTGAGTAGTTAAAGAATACCTGGTATTTTTTTAGAATGGAGTACTATTCTGCCATAAAAAGGATAAATGAGGTATTTATAGGTAAATGGACGCACCCTAAGGCCATCCATTTATTTAGTGCAATAAACCAGACGTACATGTTAAATATTGCATTGTTTCTCTGGTGTGAGAAACTAAAAGTGTAAATGAGGACCAAAATGTACAACAGATGTTGGGAAGTAGGAAAAAAAATGGTCAGATGGTAAAGCAGACAAGGGAGTGGGAGAGGTGGTGAAGAAGGGAAGGAGAAGGAGAAAAGCATGGAAGAACAGATGGAAACAAAGCTTTTGTAAATAAGGAGCAGAAGAGAGGCTGAAGGGGAAGGAGAGAGTGTGTGCAGGAGAACCGAGATATACCAGGCAGGGGGACAGATTCCCCATGATAAGTGTGGTCACTCTACACATACAATGTATCAATAAAAGAATCTTAATAGCTGTCATTTAAAAAGGCATATACAGGATAATAAGACTTAATGGCATTTGCTTTTATCCCAACAATGAGTATGTGGCTGGATGTACCTGAGCTGGTGAGGGTGAGGGTGAGGGCGACCGTGCAGGTCAGGGACAGCCAGGGAGGTGGAAGCGTACCCTGTGCTCAGCCTGCGAACACAAAGTGGTCCCCTTGAACTTCCTTGGCTAAGCATGACCTAGGGAATCTTTCTCTATAGGGAAAATACTGCTGCTCCAAACCCTGAGCATGCTGGCCTACTTTGTGTGACTAGCGGGGAAAATGCTGCAAATCTCTTTATCAACTTGTTCTTCTGGCCTATCACCAGTAAGAGTTATCATTCTGAGGAATTTCTTGGGACCCAAGCTCTGTAGGAAAGTCACTATGCTTTCTGTTGCTCTTTTCTCCATCCATAAAGTGTGAGAACAAGTCTGGTGTGGTGATTGCTCAAAAATCTATATAAATATCCTAAGATATATGTGCAACCCTTCTGTAGGTCCTCCAGGGAACTTTTGAAGCATTGGTTTTTAAAATTAGTGAATTTAGGTATAATGTTGTAAAAAGTAACACCTCCCTAAGACACCCTGATATAGCAGAACTAAGATAGGTTTTCCAAGAAATTCTCTTTTAAATCAAACTCTAGATAATTCTGATGCAGGGATTATGTGCAGGGTAAATCCTTTACATCCCAGAATTCTAAGCAGCACCTTTGTTTTGACAGCATCTATGACTATCATGTACCAGCACTTTTTTACTGACTTGGGCTACAAATGTCAACGGAAATAATTTATTGTTACTATCCCACTTGACATGTTCGGCAAGGATGGCACATCCAGCACCTAGCACAGATAGAGAGGGAAAGCACAAAAGGAGCAAGAGCATCATATGCGTGCTAATATCCCAACTTTTTATTCTAAGAGTAATACTAAACAATACAGGAAGGTTGCATTCTTAGCATCATTACCAGAAGATTAGAGTTTATATGTAGTTGTTCCTGGCCATAAAATCCTCAAGGGAAACTTCAGTAATTTCATGGTCACTTTAGAGAATCTGAACCAGTACTACATCTATTTCTTCTTTCTTTCTTTCTTTCTTTCTTTCTTTCTTTCTTTCTTTCTTTCTTTCTTTCTTTCTTTCTCTCTTTCTCTCTTTCTCTCTTTCTCTCTTTCTCTCTTTCTCTCTTTCTCTCTTTCTCTCTTTCTCTCTTTCTCTCTTTCTCTCTTTCTCTCTTTCTCTCTTTCTCTCTCTCTCTTTCTCTCTTTCTCTCTCTCTTTCTCTCTTTCTCTCTTTCTCTCTTTCTCTCTCTCTTTCTCTCTTTCTCTCTTTCTCTCTTTCCTCTCTTTCTTTTTTTCTATCTATCTGCCTACCTACCTACCTACCTACCTACCTATGCAGAGAATCAGCTTCTGTGCTGGTGGAGCCCCAGTGGCAAGTTTACCATCTCTGTGGAAGATCATCAGGAAGGGTAGACTGGGAATACTTTGGCAGAAGCCAGTGCTACAGTATACAGGAAGAATTTCTTCTTGTCAGGGAAATCTCACTTGTGCTATTAGGGGCTATTAATTGACCTAATGAATCCCAAGCAAATTAGTGAGGGTAAGTCTCCTCTATTTAAACGTAAGAGATATAGATGTTAATCACAGCTATAAATGCCTTCACAGCATAATTAGATTAGTATCTGGTTAAATAAACAGCTGTGACAGCCTTGATAAATTGATACATAAAGCTGGCCATCATATTTGACGATTTCTCCTTTCTAATTTGTGGTACATTTGTGTGTTACTTATAATGCTATGTAATACTTTCTAATTAAACTAATTTTACTAATTTTAATTCCTCTTAAGCAAGAGTTTGCTACAGACTATAAAGAAATAATTTTGTTGAACACAGAGGAAACAGTGAGATGGGAGCTGAACCTAGGCTTGGAAAAACCCAAGAAGGTATTTTCTACTAGTGACAGCTTTAGGCAAACCTGGGGATTTGACGTGAGATGAATTTCCATTTATGTGCTGACAATGGAAAGGGGAGGAACGCTCAGAGCTTTTTGACAGTTTCATGTATTTTGACGATGGCTTTAGCTACTTGTATGATGACTTTCAGAAGAGCTATGTTTCAAAACATAATATGTTTTCCTTCTTTTACTTTTAAAATAAATTAAAATAAATTTAAAAAAAGAAAGAAGGGACAAAAAAAAACCCCTTAAAATAATTGAATTCATTAAGCTAAAGAGACAGAAGATGAAGGAGAACTGATTTTTTCCCTTAACTTCCTTATAGTCTAGTAATAAAGAGGAATATCAAAAGGTAATTGTAGGCTAATGTGAGAGGTGCTGGGAGAGGCATGCAGAAGGGAGAAATAAATGGGAAAATGCTTAGGAGAGGTTCCCTGGGGGAAGACAGTACCTGCAGACTCCAAGATCAAAGAATGAAGAATTAGCCTGCAGAGGGCCAGGGTGGGTATGGGGTATGGGGAAAGAGGGTATTCCATATGTTGTGAAAGCATGAGAAATCTTCAGATGTGGATTTGCATAGTGTGTTTGTATGTGTGTGTGTGTGTGTGTAGCAGATAATACTAGAAGAGTAAAGTTAAGGGTAAAAACACAAAGCTGCCACACAGCGTCACCACATTGCATAAAGACTCCAATTTTATGCTCTTTGCAAGTCTACAAAGGCACAGTCTACTGAGGCCGTGGCAGGGAGGGTGGACTGGTGTGATCTGAATTACCATGAATTCTTAATTCCACACTAAGGAATTTGACTTCTGTGCTACAGAGCAGTCCTGAGTTTCCCAGTGAACAGATGAAACACGCTTAAGACATCACTGAATCAGCAGGCCAACAGTTTTATTTTGAAATGGCTTATAAGCTCTCTGTATCAAATCAATTATTTTAGGGGGAAAAGACCTAAACACTGAATTTTCTTACACTTGTTTAATGTCTTGACGTTACTTTTGATTTTGAATTACATACAGCAGGATGGGGTAGGTAGGAGCCAACGTGAGCTATTTGGTAGTTTACGTAACTGGGGGCTTGCTGGTCTGCTACTGGTCTGCACAGCCCTGAAGGGAGTTAACAAATACAGGAGAAAAACCTGGTGCTCAGAGCAAAGTGCTTTATTCTGGTGTCAGACAAAATGAAATGGTGCTTTTCATACTGACTGAACTCTGTGTAGTGCATGCAATAGCATCTTGATATTATAAAGTTTTAAAGTTATTAAAATACTATACTAAATTAACCAAAGTTCCTGACAGGAAACAGGTGGTACTTTCAAATGGAATAAAAGGCCTATTTCCTCACTTGGGGGTAGGGATCACTTTCCTTAAGAGAAACAAGCGGGGACATGCACGGGGACTCAAGGTCAGGAAGCCCTCAGTACCACTTCACAGAAAGAAAAAGGTACAGAAACAGGAAGTAGAACACTGAGGTCACTGGATCCGAATCGGGACCTTATGTGAGAGGGACCTAACTTTCATTAACCCAGCTTTGATACCGCTAGGAAAATACATGCCTTGTTGTCATTCTCTTGTCTTCCAGTTTCTCGCAACAGATCCTGTTGGTCTGAACTCAAGCAGCAACCACGAGGCTTAGGTTGTCCAGAGATGTGCCCAGAGAGGGCGTCTTCCCCTAGAGAAAGCAAGATGAAGGTGATTGGCAAGAGGATCTGAAGACTGAGACAGAACATATCTAACAGAGGTATATATTAGAAGCAAACTTTTTTTTTGGTACTGGGAATTTGAACTCAAGACCTTGTGCTTGCTAGGCAGGTGCTGTGCCACTGAGTTATATCCCTGGCCCAGTAAACATGTTTTAAATAATAATTTACCATCTATACCAGCAGCAAACTATAGACCATGAACAACTTCCAGTTTGCAGCCTGTCTTATAATGTTAATAGAGACACAGCCATATGCATTTATTTACACATCATCTGTGGGTATCTCTATGCTATAACGACAGAGTTGGGTGGTTTTAACAGAGACTATATGTTCTGCAGTCCTGGTTCTTTCCTGAAAACTTTTGCTAGCTCTTTCTGCTCATAAGGGTTTAATAGAAATAGCAATATACTAAATGGCCTTATTTTTTTACCTCTGTTGTCAGAAAATATATATTACTTTTCAGTCTTAGTTTTCCTATGGACTGATACACACACACACACGTATACACACACAATCACAAAAGTCTGTAACAGGAAAATCTACAAATTTGGAAAGAATGAATGTAATGAACAAATAACCTAGGATGCTATACCTCTGGTGACTTTAGAAATTTACTTGGTTCCTTGAGGTTTTTTTTTTTTTTATATCTAGAATACTGATTAGAAAGTATAAGGCTCTGGAATATAATTGTCTAAGAATATCTTGTCCATGCCATATATGTCTTTTGACTTTTTTTTTTTTTTTTTATTTTAGAAACATAAAAGTACAAAAACATATTGACAAACAGACACCCATTATCATAGAAAATAGTACAATCACAACTAATCTATAGACAAGGTGATATGGTCTCAACAGTAGTTGTTGCTTTATCCATTGATATCGTCGAATTGTAGATGTATGGACCCATATACAGACATGCAAATTTAGTCAGACAG